>JAJEKV010000031.1:0-156562 GCA_021234155.1 Isoetes taiwanensis
ACAAAACTAAAACATCTTGATAAAGAGTCCTTTGAAATCACCGCAAGCAAAAAAGATCAGCTTAATATACGAACTTATTCTATAAGCTACTCAAACTTTCTAACAATCTTCATGCACTTTCTATAATATTGGATAATTTTTTTTTTTTTTTTTTTTTTTTTTGAGAATATTGGATAATTTAACCTGAAATAATAGCATTCCTATATTGCTTTCCATTAGTTTCAATCAAATAAAATCATTGAATGGGATTTGGAGGACCACTCAAATCAGGCAGAGAAGCAACTTCTAAAGTTCTGAATTCCAAGTTTTTTCCATGCAACCTTTGATGATCTATCTCCCAAAAATGCAACGGATTTTACAGCTTTGATTGAAGGCAAAAACATAAAAATTAAGAAGCAAGTTTATTTTGCTTGGGTATTTCTTGCTGGAGGGTTTTGTTGGCCTTTGAGGTTCCCTGGACTCCCTTTTGCAGTAAATACGGAATGATTCTGGCCTTTGCACTATATGCAAGATGATCCTAATCTTTGCACTATATACAAGATGATTCCGATGAGGATATATCCACCATAGCCAAGGAGATTCAAAAGATGTTAGGCCATTGCATGAATTGAAGGAAAAATCCAAAAACAAAAATGTGCAAACATTTTTCTAAAAAAGGCAGAGACCACCAAGCAGCCAAGAACAGATACATTTCTTAAGACAAATTTCACTGCGGCTTTGCAGATGTGAATAATATCTTGCCTATATAGACTGAACTATTTCATCCAATCAGGCTGTGGAGTTCGCTCTTGGGCGGAACTGTGCAGTCGAAACCCACAGATACCAACATCAACAATTTTCTTCTGCGTTGTGCATAATCAAAATGAATAATGAAGTGCCTCAGAAGTTTTGTGAGCAAAATTATCACAGAATAACGCCCTGTAGTCTTTTATTTGTGCTTCACCTGCATACAAAACCTAGTTAGTTGATTTAAGCCAACAAAGCAGTAAGATAATTATGTTGTGGCAGTCCGCTCGCCAGAATTGGCTATGGCATTTAAAAAGGTGTATTTCATGCTTTGGGACAAAGAGTAACATATTTAGCCTAATCTGTTGGTGTGCCGCTGCAGTTTGAATTTCATATTCCAGCAGTCCGGGCTGCTAGAGTTTCAATGCTCCCCAATTGCCATAGTTAGGAGAAGCAAAACATTTGGGGCACCATAGCCAAATAGGGGAGGCCTTAATAGCGAAAACAGGGGAGAGGTCAGAGAATTGCTCTTATTTTTGCCATAGCCGAATTCGCTATGGTGTAGATAACGTCCTGGCCCAAGGACGTTACCTAAAAAAAAAATTTTGAGGGCCAATGAAAATGCCGAGGGCGTCTTGTATACGGGGCGTTATCGCCCTTAATGCCCAGTTCGAGGTTTGCTCGAGGCGGGATCAAATCTTAGAAAGAAGAAGCAGAGGAGGCGAGGGAAGCGAGAAGAAGCGAGAGGGCGAATATTAGAAGCGAGGCTGGATATTAGCGGCAGGAAGCGAGATCTTAGAAGAGAGAAGGATATTGAAGAGGGAAGGCCAGGATCTTAGTACGAAGAAGAGCTAATCTTAGAAGCAAAAGGCGGATCTTAGAAACGAAGGGCGGATCTTAGGAGCGTGGGGTTGGAAGCAAGATTAAAGCATCGTTGTGCCACGGCCCGGATCTTATAACAGGGAAGAGGTGGCTTCTGTATTTTTTCTAAAAACTTCGGATTTTAGCAAACTCGGATCGGCTTCGGGCACGCAAAGAGATAAACTCTTGTTCTTGATATTATCCTAGGGTGTTATGAGGATTTCATGCTTAACACTCTAGGATGTTATGAGAAACATCATAAAATGTCTGCACGATTGGGTACATTTACTAGCGAGATAACATCACTTTAATCAAGGGTCGAGATTGGATCTAAAACATGAACCACGAGAACAGGCGTTAAGGAGCAAGAATTGCTTGCAGGATTGCTTATCGAGGGATTGCTTGCAGAGCAAGAAATCATACAGGAGCCAGGAGCCAGGAGCCAATTGCTTACAGAGCAACGGGAACCACGTGTCAGCTTTAGGATGCTTCAAACAAAATGCCTCAAACAAATAAGTGCAAACAGAAATTGAAACTGCATTAGATATGAGTGATTAACATGATTGGAATGTCAACTTTTTACAACTGACATTTTGGTAATGGTTCAAGCTTTTTATTAGGAGCAACATTATGCCCACTAACTACTACCCTCGCCCTTTACCCTCACAATAGCATGCATGCCCAAAGGCAAAAAGCAACTAACCAAGTTTCTTGGATTTGCCAAGTTTTGTGAGACAAACTCAAGTCTATTGCTTGGAAGGCATTTATCCTATTGCAACCCAATGTTTTAGTTCAAATCCCAGATGATTCTAAGTGTCTACCGAGCAAACCCTAAGCACCATCGCCATGACCCAACTAAGTTTGGAGAAGCTCTTATCTTAAAAAAGGTACCATCTAATGTAATGCCAATCCAGTCTAAAATTATAGCAAGAATTTCATCAAGATGCAAAAAAAATTTATTAGTTTGAGGACATGCATTGTCGAGGTAAGGGAATACCCATAAAAATATATTAATTAACATGCTATTCTTCTTCTAGCACACTTTGGACCCTTGGAGTAGACCAAGTCCTTGACGAGGAGGATGTTCATTATCCTTATGTGAGAATGCAAAAGCAACATTTTGACAATTGTCTTGATCTCTAGAAGCTGAGGGCTAACCGTCCTGTGGTTTCATCATGTTTCCTAAGTAGATAACCTCCTGTGGTTTCATCATGTTTTCTAAGTAGATAACCTATTGAGAAACATGCTGAGGGCTAATCATCCAGTGGTTTCATCATGTTCCCCAAGTAGACAACCTATTGAGAATCATCCTGCAAGCCAATCTCTGTGGCCAAGTTCCGGGTTCATCATGGTTCCTAAGTTGACAACTCATTGAGAATCATGCTACAAGCCAATCTCTGTGGCCAAGTTTTGGGTTCAAGGAGCATCCTTTTAATAAATATATCATATACAACACACTAGCTATGATGGATCCCAAGATTATTCAAATAAATATGTTTAATGGCCACCCAACCATCAACAATATGATTTAGCAAACCGTATAGCAGACATGCTTGTTAATACTCTTTTAAGTAAAATAAGGTACTATGTAACATGCAAACCCCACAGTTATTACTTGACCTATCTGAACCACTCTAGCACTGCAGCTATCTTTCATGCCAACATAACAAGTTACTCAAATCAAGAACAGAAGTTTTATGCGCTTTTAAGCTAGCTCTTTCCAGGTCATAGGGATGAAAAGAAAATCTTCTCTTATTTTGTTCTGCACCACCCGCATTATCCACACTGCACGGTATGCAATTCATGACATCCAATGTCAAAACTAAACACAAAGTTCTTTGTTGCACGTCAAAAACATGTTAATTGGTATTCATAAATCAGCTGCAGGGTTTGTACACAAGCGACTTCCAAAGTCAGGTCAAGCGTACAACGACAAAGACCACCATGAGAGCCCTTGCAGTTGCTAAAGAATTCAAGGGAGACTTGATAGATACAGAGAGGCCATCTTGAAGGGATTCTCTGTGAGAACATTATATCACTTTTTACAGACTGGTGGAAGAACAATTAGACTTCCTTTGACTCTATGACCAAATATCGCTAAAGAAGCCGCCAGTTTTAGTACTTTTATACTGTTCAATCCCATGATCACTTATTGAACCACCAGCTCGGTGCCTAGACATAAACCACAGTAGTTTAGATTTTTTAGTCCTCAAAGGCCCAGAGGCATTCTGCCTCCGAAAAGACCCTGATTGCTGCTTCTTAATGACAGCGGAATTAGATGTGGGTCTTCCTGCCATGGAACTTAAAGTACCAGAATCATAATCAATACTCATAAAGGATGCACTATCTGGTGCAAATCTGGACCTACTATCCCATGTTTGCTGAGTAACATTCTCATTACAGTCAGCAGGTGACTCTCCTGCCATGCTGGCATTTCCAGACATGATTCCATCACTTGCATCTGAATCATTATAGACCAGCTTCAGTGCTTGCACCACCTCACCCATAAAAGGCCTATGAGAAACTTCTGGTTGCACACACATGGAAGCAATTGCAGCTACTCTTGCCAAGTTGTCGAAAGGAAACTTGTTTCCAAGAGCAGGGTCTACCAAGCTTTCTAAGCCTTCTTTACTTGTCAGCAATGGTCTTGCCCATGTCACCAAATTTTCCTGTCCAGGCGGCTGTGACATATCAACTGGTTTTCTTCCAGATAAAAGCTCAAGTAAGACGACACCATAACTGTAGACATCACTTTTCACAAGAAGATGGCCAGTCATAGCATACTCCGGAGCAACATAGCTGTCAAAAGAATGATATGAAAAAGGACATTAGCAAATAAATATATAAATATATATCAACCAAAAACGTTTTAACACACTTTGGGTATTAATGTGTATCAAACAGAATGAGCATGTTTTGATGGTCTGCTTCATGATTGTGTATTTTGGCCAGGTTATTTTATCTTCTTTCATACCGAACCACCACGACAAATTACACAACTGATCTCATAACTAAAATGACAAAGGTTCAGCAATTTGTTTTACGACTTCTGTATGATTCCCTATCAAACATTATATTAAAGCTAGCTGATAAAATAAAAATCATTGGTTTATAAAATGAGAAGATCATTTACCCAAAGGTGCCCATCACTCGTGTGGATATGTGACCACTTATCTCCTCTGATGCTGCCTTGGCTAAGCCAAAATCAGAGACTTTTGGAGTAAAGTCTTCCTCCAATAAGATGTTACTTGCTTTAAAATCACGGTGAATAACACGTGGGTTTGAATCTTCGTGAAGATAAGCAAGACCTCGCGCAGCACCTAGTGCAATTTTTAAACGAGCTTCCCAATCAAGGGGCGATGTTTCTTTGTCTGCACCTGAGGTATTGAAGTGGCAAAATCATATATCGGCAACAAGTTAAATGTGTAAACTGCTCCTAGTTTTAACAATACCAACTTACCATGCAGGTGTGATTCCACACTTCCATTATGAATCAATTCATACACCAAGCAATGAGTGCGACCTTCTGTGCATATTCCTATAAGCTTAACCAAATTTCGGTGATGCAGACGACTAAGCATTTCTACCTCAGCTACAAATTCGCGACCCCCTTGCTGATCGTCTCTAGTTAATACTTTTATGGCCACTTTAGTCTGATCGTCCAGCGTCCCTCTATATACTCGCCCAAATCCTCCTTCTCCAATAACATTCTGAGGTTTGAACTTATCAGTGGCCTTCTCTAGTTCCGCAAGCGAAAACGTTTTCGCAGAACCTGTATAAGTTGCAAAACTTGAGGCAAAAGATAAAGAGGTTGAACTTGGTACGCTGCTGGATAAGACAGATGGTCCACCTGAGTCAACCACAAGAGATCTTGTAAGCTAGGAGAGTAGAAAAGCACTTCTCTTTGAAGACTAATCCATACCAGATCTTTTTGTCATTGAGGAAGCAATAGTAGGATCTGCAGCAACAACTGGTTTCTTCTGCCGATTGCATTTGATCACTATCAACCAAACAAATCCAAGACCTACGACAACTCCAATAGCACATAATAAGGCAATAAGAGCTATAACTCCAGCTCCAAGTTTTGACCTCCTTTTATGAATCACCACCCCAAAGGGTTCTGCTGTACCGCCCGCAGCACTTCCAGCTGGTTGTCCAGCAATGCTACCAGGTGAACCTTGAGAAGGGGGAGAGGGAGGCAGACCTGAAACAGACATAAAGGCCAATTTCATACATAATGACAGAAACTTCAATTACGAACACTGGAACTAAAATCATATCAAATTTACCTGGATATTCAACATACAACACTGAATAGTTACCAAAAAGTGTCTGATTTATTGCGACCTGATGGTCCCAAAATCTCTGAGCAATTATTACTGCTGTTGTATTGTCAAATGACTGGCCAAGGGGAACCAAATCCGATTTTACAACTGTCTTATCAAGGTCATCACTAACGGCATTTGCTCCCATTATACGGACTTGGCTCTGAGAAAGGTATGTCCCTGCAGCAAGCTCTTCTGCCAATTCTGAAACTAAAGGAAATAGCGTGTACAATGCCACTCCAAGCTCAAGCCCAACTTGTATTGGAATTACACATCCGCACGGTGAACCAGGAGGTGTTGAAATATAAGGACTCACACAGGTTTGCCGGCAACCTATGAAATTGCTCCGGTACAAACAAACAGTGAGATACTAAGCCTACACAAGCAACTCAATACATGCTTAAATTACAAGTTAATCACCTGTATTTGGTGGTGGCGGTGGCAAGAAAAACAATGACGGTGGAGCTGCCTTTGGTGCTAAAATTTGATATGGTGCGGGTGCAGTACCAGGACCTGAAAGAATGCAAATTTGACATCAGTTATTCTCAAAAAATAAAGCATCTACGTACTATACACATCAAAACATAATCCTAAACACCTCTTGACAGATGATGACATTCACGCCTTCGTGGCATCTGGATTCATAGCATTTCAAAACTAGAGTTGTCACTTTTCTAAATAAAACAGAGTTGTTTCCAAGCATATTTTTCTTGTCTTCTCACATGTGATTATTCCTCACGTACATATGCTCACCTGAAACTGGTGCAGGAAGTTGTGAAGCTCCATGATTTCGTCCTGTTGGAGCAGGTGCAGGAGTTGGTTGATGATGAATGGGCGACCTGGCTGGTGTGATCCCCCCTGAAACAACAGGTGCTACTGCTGGCACAGTCCACTGAATTGGCCCTGCTGTTGGCACTGCTGTTGGTGGATTGGCTACATGTGGACTTCCTGCAGGTGCATGACCTGAATTTGGCACTGTCGAAATGCTTGGTGATCCGGCAGGTGATCTTATCTGTGAAGTAGCTGGAACTGGTCCATGAGCTGGTGATGCAAGCGGTGATTCTAAAATTGGAGCAGGGGCTGCTGGAAATGGTGAATTGATGACATCTGGGGCAAGGGTTGAGGAAGGGTGTGGGGAAAATGGTCGGGGGCTAAATGGACTGCCGGTTGGTGCAAAAATGGGACTTTGCGCAGCTTGCCCAGGTGCTGATGAGGAAAACTGAACTGGTGCAGCACTGGGAGACATACTTGAGGAGGGCACAGACCATTGTGATGGTGAAATACTAGGTGAAATACTAGGTGATAATGGTGAGACATTCGGCGATGATGCTGAGATACTGGGTGACAATGGTGAGCCATTAAGTGGTGATGACGTGATACTTGGTGCTAATGGTGAGATTATAGGCGATGATGATGAGATACTGGGTGATAATGGTGAGACAATAGGTGACGATGGTGAGGAAATAGGTGATATCCCTTGTGATGGGGCTATACTAGGCGATATAGTGACATGATCTGAACCAGGTGGCTTTGCAATGGGTGGTTCACTATGTGATGGCCTAGCCCCTTCAAGTGGTGAACCACCCGTCTTTGCGACTGGAGTAGGTGCTAAAACATTAGGACTGGGTGCGGTTGTTCCTGCTTCTGGTGCATGAGGTGCCCCACGATGCAATGTTCTCTCAATTGGTGAAGGACTTGGTATTGATATAGATTGAGCAAGTGGAGTAGGTGCTTCAGGAGGCACTCTTCCAGTTGTAGATCCTGCCATAGGTGTCAAAGCTGGAGTTTGGGGAGCAGTTGGGCTTTCCACAATTGGCGCATATATTCTAGGTGCTGCTTTCTTTGGAGCCTCAAGCACAGGACCTCCTGCCTTCCGGAATTCAATAGCTGGCGAAGGAGAAGCAACTACTGGTGCTGAAGCAAGAAATGGTGGCGACATAGGGGATGGGCTAGTCTCGAAGAAGCTTGGTGAAATTCCTGGAGTGCTAATAGAAGTCATGCCACTGCTTGGCACCTTTGAAAGGACTCCTGGAGCACTACCTGGTGGTGCATTTGGTCCTCCAATTTGCATCGATGGGCCAGGCCTACCAAGTCCAATAGAAGGTGACATCATTGGACTTCTTAACGGCTGCTGAGGCGACTGAAAACGTATACTGCTGAAGGAAGGTGAAATGTGGGGTATTGCAGGAGGCAAAACCTGAGGTGCAGTATAAGGTGGATGGTTCTCTAAACTTGAACCACCTCCAGGTAACAGAGCTGATGGAGAAATTGCCTGAGATGCATCTGAAGTAGAATCTGAATAGTCTAAAGTCAGATCTATCATAGACATTAGTCTTTGGGAAGACTCAGACGAGGATGTGAAGTACTCCTTCCCCATTAGGACTCTTCTGCTTTTAGTGTAGAACTTTGCAGTTCCTATATTGGATTTGAAGAAACAGTTACCTGGAGAGAAAACAGACAGCCAAGTGTATAAGGAAAGAAAGATAAGCCTCATGGCAAGTGTAAGAACTCCCAACTAACCTACATTGCATTGCACAAGTATTCATAAATCATATAAGCGGGACATAAACAGCAAAAACATGAGAAAAAAGATATCTAATTCAGTAATGGCTTTAGTAACGTTCCTATGTGCAGCAGAGCATACCAAAATCTCGACCAGCCAAAACAAGTGTCCACACTAGTAGCAGCAACAGTACTTTGCCCCTACATATGGTAGTACACTTCATCATTGCCATTGTTGATCAAATACTCCCATCTCCAGGCTGAACCTTTTGCTGTTTATTGACAAAAACTGATGCCTCAATACCTAAGTTCCATCTTGCACAAGGAAGTTCCATCTTGCACAAATAAGTATGCTAGCCTAAGTTCAAGAATGCAACTGAATAGAATCAATCTCTGCTGCAATGTACCCCTCGAAATATTTTTAGACCTTCTCATCTTTATGCGAGGTGTCAATCAAAACCTCAATGTGTCTTAAAATCTATAGCATTTTAACTTCAATTCCTATAGTGCCCTACGTAGCTGGGCCAGCCAGAGACGTGTTACATGCAACTTTCCAAAGTTGCTAACTTGCTCCTGTTTCCATCATCTACTCTACCTCTTCAGCTTCTCGACACAGCTTACTATAGCAGCCACCGCGTTTCTGAACCTTTCATGTTTTCTTTTGATTCTGCGGGTTATCTTCATCCCATCCAACTACTAAAAGGGTCTAATGCTCCCCCCACGAAGTTCCAATGCAAGTCATCCATTTGAAAGACTTCTATTTATCCCACTTTTTCTTCAATCGGCATCCACAGATTGAACTAAAAATCTGCTCTTTGATAGCTTCAAATAGCTCAACATACTAATATACAACCTTATGAAGAACAGTTCTTATACATACTATTTGAATATATATTCATTCTTGCAAAAAGTGTGCTGATCGTCCATGCCCGTCCCAATGCTGGTCACATATGACGTCTCACAGCAGATTTGCAGGACCTATTCAAAAAATCGCCTTGCTAGATTTCTTTCATACGATTAAGCTGCAGGAACAGAGTGAAAAAGGTTTAAATCGATGGATCAACTTAATCCTTAAAAAATACTGAAGCCGAGCTCGAAACCGGTGCCCGAAGTACGGGAACACGATGGGTATATGTTATCCCGAAAAATAAGATGGTTTAAGGAGCCGGATCAGCAGAAAAGGGAAGCCATAGCCACGAGCTCGAAGAAGCAAAAAATACATGGGAAAGCAAATATACTACACAGTAGCCAAAAAGGCCAGGCTATAATTATATTTCTAAGAAATAAACAATCAAGAAATATTTAAAGAAAATAATGGCTGCCAACTCTTGACAGAGTCGTCGGCTTCTGATCTGTCCACGTGGTAAGGCCGCCGAGAAATAAACGCCGGCAGTGTTCCGGTCAGCTAGTTTTTCTGCTGCCATGTCAGGAATTGCCAGGCTGGCGCTGATGTGGAATTTCTACGTGGCATGAGGTTTACATATGGATCAAATGTGGGTCTTTGCTTGTTTTTAGCCTCTTTTTTTTTTTTTTTTTGGTGCTTGGTAGGGTCTAGTTTTGACGCGCTTTCTATCCCCAAGTGCTCCTGAACACCACCCCCACTATCTTTGTTGTGGGATCATTCTCTCGGGGAGGGCGCTCAGTCTCTCTCTGACCCCCTTGATCTGTAATCGGCTTTTGCGAATTATCCTTCTCCAATGAGTTGGAACCTTGTAGCTTTAAAAGCATGCTACAGACAACGCCTTCTGACTGTAGTTGTTGGCATCTGTCCTCGATAAACCAGCCTTGACATCTAATCCTACAGCATAAGCATACACCTAACCATGTCCTTCTCCATGGTGTGCACATGCATTGCAAGATAGATCTCATCCCCAATCGTCCAGCCTCCTCCTGACTTGGGTGATTTGACGTATTTGGCTCCGTCGCATGGTGTGCTTACTGATATCTATTGTGATTGATAAATGTAGTGAAAAATATCTTTAAGTTGTTGTCTAATGTGGTCAATGTCTTATTCTGTTCTTCCACTACTATCAGCCATGTACCTAATGACTTGGATTTCTGAGACACATAGTTGCTATCCCACCAAGAATTTTTATCCCCACCTCATGCACTAATTTACGTGTGCTATATCCACGTTTAGGTTATGGTATGTTGTTTTGGGGGGCATGTGGCCCACATTACTTAGTGGACACAAGCAAAAAGACTGTTATTGCTTGTAGTATTTTATTGCCTTTAAGATCAACATGGGATCATTGAATATAAATCCATAATATATAATATACTTTAAAAAGTTATTCACAACACGCCATTATGAAGCATAATAATATGTTATCTTGTTTTCTGGAGTTGTCATAGAGGTTCCATTTCACGTGGAAAAAAATGTCTTCATTAGTCAATGTCCTCGAGCATGGGGCTCTTAAGTAATAGTCATTCCAAATTTTTGTTTATTCGTTTCAATATATGATGTGCGTGAAGCTCCTCCAATTAGCATTTAATGCATTGTGTGGTTAGTGCATAAAGAGGCCATTCTAGTTCTATGTTTCTTTACACTAGAGAAAAAAAAAAGGCAAATGTCTCTTTCAAAATTTTCACTCCAACAAGGAATGGACAGATCTCCTTGACATAAATGGCTTTCAAAATAACGTGCTTTCTTCTTGGACTATTTCGTTATGGGGCTACCTGGTAGAAGATCAAAACTTTTATGTCCTTATTTTCCTATAGATTAAACTTCATTCTTCTATACTGGCTTGATATGGACCTTTGGTCCAGAGAATGTACTATAGCATAGTCATTCATCCTAGAACAAGATGGGGTCAATCAGGCATTTTCAGATCACCCTATGATTTAGTAACCATATTGGAAACTATCGTATGGGAGTCAATGATACATTCAAACAAAGAATATAAGATCCTAATACAAATCATTATTAAACAAACTTCTACTGCACCGGACATGAAATGTAATAGGACTCCATTGACTGCATTGTTCCATTTAACAAAAAGTGATGGAACAGCCTACAAAAAACCAAAGTCCATGAATAATAAACACATTAGAATTTACAACAGTGCAAGTGCAAGGCACTTTCACTTGGTGTCCCTGCAAATAGTCAGGAACTTTGCTCAAGACCATGAAGAATAAACATGTTACAACTTCCACGAGTGCCAGAACAAGACACTCCGACATAGCATCCTTGCAAACTTGTGCTTTGAACCAAAATTTGCGAGAAGAAGCTTTGAGAGTTTGTGACGTATATTATACCGCCACATCACAGTACATGTCATGGGATGACATGTACAAGGGTAGGATACGGTCATACACGTATCATGGTGCATAGAGACCATGAGGGGAATTGGTATCTTATACTAATGGTATAATAGCACCAATAAACCTTAAATACATTATGTGAGTCATTTCCCCCTAGTGGCAAACACCCAATATGTTATTCCAACATAACATGTAAAGTGTAAGTCATTAAAGCCCACATGTGTGGCAAACGCCCCATTGCATGTGTGACACATGTCAAGGGAAGAGCACCCTACCCCAAATACCTATTAATAAGTATTTGCCATAAAGGTGCTGGTGGACCCACTTGCTAAGTGGCAAGATATTATTGGACCATGTGGCCCAATCGCAGACCAAGGCTCCATTTTCAAAGCCTATATAAGGGAGAGAGCATAAACCCTAAAACCTTTTAAGGTTTCTCTAGTAGTGGGTTGAGGAGCTTCCCGTGTCATTTCAGCAAGGAAGGGCAGAAGGGAGCCTCACAGCTCGAGTAGAGCTTGTATATATAAGGCGCTGCCCCAGCACCTTATTATTTGCCGAAGATCGCCATGTCAAGTAGTCCAAGTGGCGATTTGGGCGATATATCAGGTTGGTCATAGTTTAGCTTGTCAATCCTAGCTTATCAATAGGATATAAGCATATGGCATCTCTGTTTTAGTGTTAAATGATCATAGACCATTAACCTAAAACTAGACTGACCAAGGAACATTGACCCTTGTATTCTTTAGGATTAGATATGATGTATTAGAACAGTTGTTCTATTTTGATGTTAGATGATCATGGTATGATACTCTATTTTGCACCTCTTGTGTATGGGGAAGGGGGGTAAAGACTCAGAGCCTTCTTTAGTTAATTATTCTAGATTAGCCCATTAATGCCCAATCAATGCGGCCTATGCATAGAAGCCCGTCTGGCTGTAGGTGGTGGAGCTAGACCGGCAAACAAGAAAGACATGTCCGATCATAGTTGATCTCTAATACCTTGTCACTGCGTGTGGGCACGGTATGGGCTCGACACCTCCTGGGTGATGCGTCACCCCAATGGGGTTCAAGTCAAATACGAGCAGTGGCTCTCTAGTTTGCTTGTGGTTGGCATTATATTTTCTGGAGGGGTGTGATCTCCTCCTGCCCCATCGGGACTAGGGAGATGCAACCGAGTAATAGCCCTCTTGGCTATGCCTCCAGTAGGCTACAATCAAGCTCTAAGACTTATCAGCCTATTTGCAAACTATGCACAGGAGAGGCGGATGGAGTGGATCACCCTTGCCGATGTTCTATTGCTAGCCAATTCCATTGTTATATTTCTATCTGTTGTTATCTTGTGGTCTAGCCCGACAGTCCTACCACATTGAGTTTGAGCTGGGGGTTTAGGACCTTCTTGTTGATGATAGGATGATGTTGTAGTATGATGATAATGCTATGTTGATGATGGTGTCTCACCCCCCGGGATGAGCATATATGTTGAATATGATATTCGATGCTTGTGCTGACATTACACGCTTTCGCAGTGAGATCAACTTTGGGGGAGACGGGGAAGACACGCTTTTCTCCCGCATCATCTCTAGCGCACCATCAGCAGATTATGCCGTAGGAGCGACCTCTTGTTGATCTGGGGGATTGGTAGGAGGGGATCTCCATGACTTATACGATGGGCATCGTATAAGTTAAAAGGATGTCACAATGGTATCAGAGCAATGATTTTGGTAGACCAAGATTGGAGCACTGGCCATTCATCCTAGTAGGAGAACTAACCCAGTAGAACTTGAAGTTTGAGAAGAATCTCAAACTATGACCTCAAAAATATGGAAAAAAAAAATCACATTGGCTAGAATTGTAGGGAGTGATAATCCCTAGAATGAGTAGTTAGATAACAGTTAAATACTTGAAAGGAAATTGAATAAAATTCTCTTGGCGCAACTCTAGAGTAATGTTGACCGTTGACTTTTTTAGGTTAAAAGTTTTTTCTTCTGTAATTAAGAGATTTGAAACCCTAACTGCTTGGTTGCAGGTCTTACCAACTTGCCCTATCTTGCATGTTAGTACTTAATTAAGTTTTATTCCTTATGTTCTTATGTATAGTATGAAACAGTTTTAAGGTAAGAAAGGGATTTGAACCTTTCTTGGCTCCCAGCCAACTGTACTTATCATTTAGAATCAAAATATAATCTTTTACATGCATTAGCCTATGAAACTATAGTGTATGACGCGATTTGAACCTTCAATCTAATCCTACTTTGTTGTCCTGATGTCTTCCACCTCGTGTATTAAATTTGGGTGGACATCGCAATTAATATATTTTCAGCCAAGGCATTTAAATGTTTGATTTTTAGCTCGAGGGCAAATAATTTTGCCTATCAACCATAATATGTATTAATTTTATTAAGATATTTTACGAGTACATAGTGATAAGATGTTCTAATTATACATATAAAATTAAATAATGTTAAAAAGGACTGACCATTTGAAAGGCATGAAATTTTGGACTTTTGTACAAAATTCTCGATAGAGATATAATGTAAAGTTCATGATTAAGTGTAAATAATGCTACATATTCTAAATGAGGTGCACCCTGGACTACCACAATCGTCGGATTCGTCGATCCTACGACCCAGATCGTATATTGGGGCCTCTGGGCACCTCTCGTTTCGCTTATGTCATTTATGATATACGATTTCGCCCAAGGTTTTGAGGGAATATGGAACCTCTATACGGCTTTGCCTAAGATTTTAGAATATGAAATACGGGGCCTCGAACCTCTACCAAAATAATTCAATGTCTTAATAAGATTACTTTAACCAATGTACCCAGTGAGCTAATGTAATTATTTTTATCTTGAATCTATGTTTTTGTTTTTATAACAACCCATAAATGATTGGAGGTGACTATGATTTTGAAATATGACATACGATTTCGCCCAAGGTTTTGAGGGAATATGGAACCTCTATACAGGTTTGCCCAAGATTTTAGAATATGAAATACGGAGGCTCGAACCTCTACCAAAATAACTCAATGTCCTAATAAGATTACTTTAACCAATGTACCCAGTGAGCTAATGTGATTATTTTTTATCTTGAATCTATGTTTTGTTTTTATTTTTATAGCAACCCATTCAATTGTTTTAGGGATATATGGTCTATGGTTTCAGGAATTGTTATTTTTACATCCATATCAAACCCCCCTAGAACCCCCTGTTATTTTGCTACATATTAAATGGGCGATGGGCGATGTGCGATGTCGATCGGGATACAGCGATATCAGGTAGGTACATTCCTGGAGATCATAGATTGTAGATTAGATAAATACAGTAACTATGTTTGTGGTAAGAGGAGGGTTCTGAGTGTCGGGATATGAATATGCCCTCGGATTAATGTTTCAAAACAAAATGTGAAAACAAAAATAATGTAATAGATCAAACAGGGGGTAACACTATGATCCGAGACTGAAGATTGAATCATAGGAGTAAGGCATAAACTCGCATACAGAGAAGGTGTCAGCAAAAGGAACTCGAGGTTCCGGCATTCGGTGATTTCAAATTAGAGATCCGTTGCGAAAAAAAAGGGGGTGGTATTTAATACAACATAATATTACTTAAAATTGGTAGAGAATCGAATTTACAAAATTATTTGAATTACTAAAAGAATGGGAGACGTGGCAAATCGGGGGGGATCGTGAAAAATAGAAATCAAATATAAAATGTAGAGAATCAACACCTACGATCGGTCCGACGTGTCACCATAGTCACCATAATCATTAGACCTATGGTAGGGGAAATAATGAAATATGGATTAAGGGAGGATATAGTACGGGTGTCAGTGTAACAGGTAGTGGACAGGTGGCGGATACACGCATACGAAAATCCGAAGGACAGGACAAGACAAGACCGGCAATTAAGACAGACGGACATAATAAAGAAGCAGGAATTTAGATAGATTTCGTAACCCTAAAAGATATAACAAGGAGAAGACGAAGAGTGAAGCTCCGTCTTCAAGTTCTGTATTATTCGAGCTCCGGCTTCAGTGCAGCGCCCGACCCAGCTCAGGCATAATTCAGAATTGTAATGGATAAGGGGAAGAAGGTCATCAGCGAGTGCGATAGGGATAGGCAGTCAGCCAAGAAGCGCCCAAGGATGGGGGTTCCGGGCAATCTCACGGTGCCCTGGAACCCAGATCTTGAAGATCTTAACCCGTGGTGCATATGTAAACCGGAATGCATATGTTTATGTAAAGGTCTGTCGTCATGCATAAGCTGTGGGCGCGTCCATTGTTTATTTTGTGATCATATCCACCATGTGCAGTCGATGAGGGATGCAGGTGATGCCGGACTCCCCAATCCGCATGCATTCGGCCTTCTAAGGCATCGATGAGATCAACTAGGTGCTGCTGCCGGCATAAGAACGGCAGAAAAAACAGCACGAAAATGAAAAATGGACGAAAATTTGGTAACACGAAAAGAGAATATAGAGAATGGAAAGGAAACAATAGAAAATGTATGGAAAATAAGTAGGGTGCACCACTTTATTCAAGAAAATAATATAAAACAATGCTTCAAGATATCTTGCATGGGGGAAGAGGTCTCTGACACCATCTTCCCAGGGCTGCCACTACCCTTGCTCCATGTGAGATTCTAGAGCCAAGAGGAGGAGAACAAGTCCCCTCAAGATATTTATAATTTTTTTGATAAATCTTGGCCATGCACTTGGCATGATCTTGTCACTCCTTTTTTACACCTCATCAATCCTTTGTTTTTTGTCTTCTTCTTCTCCATAACCAAATTTGTCTTTTTGTTTAACAACTAACACAACTTAATATGGGCCCTTGGATTCTAACAACAAGCACAAATGAATACGGACCCTTGATCTTCACCCCCTTTAGACCTTGATAGTGTTCTTCTATATGTTGACCCCGATTTTGCCAAAAATCTGGTCAACATCACGCACAAACAAAAAAGATGTGGCGGTCCCCCGCCAATCGACTTCAACACTTTTCACATTTAAGTACAATAAGTTAGTCTTCTTTGGCACAAAGAAAACTAACTGGGGGTTTTACGGGTCCCACCAAACCTTTTAAGAAAATGGGGGTTTTAACGGACCCTCCAAACCTATTAAAAAAGATAATATTTTGGAGTTTTTTAGGTGTACTCCAACACCAAAATGTAACTTGTGCCATAGGAAATATTTTGAAAAAATGATGATAGTATTTGGCCTTGGGGTAGGGCTTAAAAATGCAAAGGGGCTATGTCATAAAGATAGATAGATAGAGTCGCACAAACAAAAAGATGTCAAGTTGCTAGCCAAAGTGTCCAACAATATGTGTAACAAGGCGAATGATAATTTTTTTTCCACAATAAAGAAGTGGCAAGATAAGATATGTGAAGGTGCAATAAATGGCAATCTGCAAGGTATGGCCAAGGCTAAAAATATTGAAACAAAAAGATAAAAATATAAATGAAGGGATGGACGTGTCAAGAAATAAGAAATGAAAAGAGATATGAAATTAAAAAAAAAAAAAAGGCAAGGCAAAAGTATGGAGACGTGGACAACCAATAAAAAGGATGGCTAATAATGGGTGATGTTATCAGCCGTAAAGGGCAAAGAAGAAAGAAGCAACGGAAGAAAGAATGGCAGCGGGTAATGGCGGCAAATAGGTATGGCGGATGAGATGCAGCCAGTAGAGACTTGGGTGGCAGTCCATTCTTTCATCTCCTTTCCATTTTTTTTGCATGTATGGCGGCAATTTTTTTTTCTTCTCCTTCCTACTTCTTTGTGCAGACGGCAAACGGCTATGGCAAATGGGGGAGCTTTTCTCGCATGCATATAGCAAGCTTTTTTGGTGGCTCGATTTCTTTTCCGCCTCTTCCTCGCCTTTACTCTGTCCCTTCTTTTTGCAACAGGGCTATGGCAAGCTTGGCGATGGCAGAGAATGGCTATGGCGGGAGAAAAAAAGAAAAAAAAAGAAAAGAAAGAACATCGGAATGCTTTGATCATTCTTTCTTCTCTTCTGCAGATCCAGCAGTAGCAAGTAAAGGCGGCTTTATCCTTCCTCGTTATTTGTTCGCAATCCGTAGCTCGAGGCGAAGGCAACAGAGATGGACAACTCTTCTTCCTTGTTTTCTTGCAGGTCGGCAGAGTCTTGGCAACAATCGGTCTTGGCAGCAGCAAAAAATCATTATGGCATTCTGCCTTCTTTTCTCCTTGGAACTCCTTTCTTCCATCTCATTTGCCAGAGCAGAATACGAATGGCAGGGAATCAAAACGGGGCAGCGGAATATGAATGGCAGAGAATAGAAAGCGGGATTTAAGGTATGGAAGACATGATACAGAAAAGAAACAGCAGCACCAAAATCTGATCCCGGGGAAAAATTAGTATCTCGGTAGGACCTCCATAATAATGCCGGACTCCCCAGTCCGCATGCATTCGGCCTTCTAAGGCATCGATGAGATCAACTAGGTGCTGCTGCCGGCATAAGAACGGCAGAAAAAACAGCACGAAAATGAAAAATGGACGAAAATTTGGTAACACGAAAAGGAGAATATAGAGAATGGAAAGGGGGAAAATAAGTAGGGTGCACCACTTTATTCAAGAAAATAATATAAAACAATGCTTCAAGATATCTTGCATGGGGAAGAGGTCTCCGACACCATCTTCCTGTGGTCGCCACTACCCTTGCTCCATGTGAGATTCTAGAGCCAAGAGGAGGAGAACAAGTCCCCTCAAGATATTTATAATTTTTTTGATAAATCTTGGCCATGCACTTGGCATGATCTTGGCACTCCTTTTTTACACCTCATCAATCCTTTGTTTTTTGTCTTCTTCTTCTCCATAACCAAATTTGTCTTTTTGTTTAACAACTAACACAACTTAATATGGGCCCTTGGATTCTAACAACAAGCACAAATGAATCTGGACCCTTGATCTTCACCCCCCCTTTAGACCTTGATAGTGTTCTTCTATGTTGACCCCGATTTTGCCAAAAATCGGGTCAACATCACGCACAAACAAAAAGATGTGGCCGGTCCCCTCGGCCACCGACTTCAACACTTTTCACATTTAAGTACAATAAGTTAGTCTTCTTTGGCACAAAGAAGAACTAACTGGGGGTTTTACGGGTCCCACCAAACCTTTTAAGAAAATGGGGGTTTTAACGGACCCTCCAAACCTATTAAAAAAGATAATATTTTGGAGTTTTTTAGGTGTACTCCAACACCAAAATGTAACTTGTGCCATAGGAAATATTTTGAAAAAATGATGATAGTATTTGGCCTTGGGGTAGGGCTTAAAAATGCAAAGGGGCTATGTCATAAAGATAGATAGATAGAGTCGCACAAACAAAAAGATGTCAAGTTGCTAGCCAAAGTGTCCAACAATATGTGTAACAAGGCGAATGATAATTTTTTTTCCACAATAAAGAAGTGGCAAGATAAGATATGTGAAGGTGCAATAAATGGCAATCTGCAAGGTATGGCCAAGGCTAAAAATATTGAAACAAAAAGATAAAAATATAAATGAAGGGATGGACGTGTCAAGAAATAAGAAATGAAAAGAGATATGAAATTAAAAAAAAAAAAAAGGCAAGGCAAAAGTATGGAGACGTGGACAACCAATAAAAAGGATGGCTAATAATGGGTGATGTTATCAGCCGTAAAGGGCAAAGAAGAAAGAAGCAACGGAAGAAAGAATGGCAGCGGGTAATGGCGGCAAATAGGTATGGCGGATGAGATGCAGCCAGTAGAGACTTGGGTGGCAGTCCATTCTTTCATCTCCTTTCCATTTTTTTTGCAGGTATGGCGGCAATTTTTCTTTCTTCTCCTTCCTACTTCTTGTGCAGATCGGGCAACCGGCTATGGCAATGGCAGGGAGCTTTTCTGCATGCATATAGCAAGCTTTTGGTGGCTCTGATTTCTTTCCTGCCTCTTCCTCTGTCTTTACTCTGTCCCTTCTTTTTGCAAGCAGGGCTATGGCAAGCTTGGCGATGGCAGAGAATGGCTATGGCGGGAGAAAAAAAGAAAAAAAAAGAAAAGAAAGAACATCGGAATGCTTTGATCATTCTTTCTTCTCTTCTGCAGATCCAGCAGTAGCAAGTAAAGGCGGCTTTATCCTTCTGTTATTTGTTCGGCAAATCCGGTAGCTTCTGAGGCGAAGGCAACAGAGATGGACAACTCTTCTTCCTTGTTTTCTTGCAGGTCGGCAGAGTCTTGGCAACAATCGGTCTTGGCAGCAGCAAAAAATCATTATGGCATTCTGCCTTCTTTTCTCCTTGGAACTCCTTTCTTCCATCTCATTTGCCAGAGCAGAATACGAATGGCAGGGAATCAAAACGGGGCAGCGGAATATGAATGGCAGAGAATAGAAAGCGGGATTTAAGGTATGGAAGACATGATACAGAAAAGAAACAGCAGCACCAAAATCTGATCCCGGGGAAAAATTAGTATCTCGGTAGGACCTCCATAATAATGCCGGACTCCCCAGTCCGCATGCATTCGGCCTTCTAAGGCATCGATGAGATCAACTAGGTGCTGCTGCCGGCATAAGAACGGCAGAAAAAACAGCACGAAAATGAAAAATGGACGAAAATTTGGTAACACGAAAAGGAGAATATAGAGAATGGAAAGGGGGAAAATAAGTAGGGTGCACCACTTTATTCAAGAAAATAATATAAAACAATGCTTCAAGATATCTTGCATGGGGGAAGAGGTCTCTGACACCATCTTCCCAGGGCTGCCACTACCCTTGCTCCATGTGAGATTCTAGATCCAAGAGGAGGAGAACAAGTCCCCTCAAGATATTTATAATTTTTTTGATAAATCTTGGCCATGCACTTGGCATGATCTTGGCACTCCTTTTTTACACCTCATCAATCCTTTGTTTTTTGTCTTCTTCTTCTCCATAACCAAATTTGTCTTTTTGTTTAACAACTAACACAACTTAATATGGGCCCTTGGATTCTAACAACAAGCACAAATGAATCTGGACCCTTGATCTTCACCCCCCCTTTAGACCTTGATAGTGTTCTTCTATGTTGACCCCGATTTTGCCAAAAATCGGGTCAACATCAGGCTATAACCTCAGTCTTCTAGGAGTGCTTGGAGTTTTAGCAGACAAGAACGATACAGTCCGGCGCCAAGACATGGACAGAGTGATGCAGTGCTTTAACAGGCTCCAGATGCATGCAGCAATACAGAAGTCTTCCAGCTACCAACATAATCTTATGATAGGCGACTACGGCAAGGTATGCATATTCTGCTGTGAGAAAAATCCAGTGGATTTTATATGCCAGGCTTACATGTCAAGAAATCTGGAAAAGGTCAAGAAGATAGGAGAGCCTTCGACAGGGAAGAAGCAAAAGAAATGAATCTCTGGAGAAAAGCAACGAGGAAGGAACGGAAGGAAGGGCAAAAATGGAGGGGATTGAAGTGTTTTTCTTTTCTTTTGTTTTTCTTTTGAATCAATCCTTTTTTTAGCTCATGTTTCATAGGTGATCTTTGTCAATTGCCAAGATGAGTGATCCGTGGCAGCCCATGGCTGAATATAAATGTTTAGTTGAAGTGGATGAACACTTGCAGAAAAGCGATGTGTGTTTCTTAAGAAAATACTATGCTTTAAGCATGGCTGAATCTGCCAAAATATATCTGTGACAAGAAAATTTTTGATTACAAAATTAAAATATCGGATGTTACTTGTTACTTGTAAAACAGCCTTGTTATGTAGCTTAAATTGCATGCTTCTGGTGTGAATCGCTTCTTGTCTAAAATATTATATTCTATAACGATTGTAAACAATTAGTTATGGAACTGCGGCTACCTTCAGACATTTATGTTATGACTCTGCAAAAAATCACCTCGGATGGCATACGATAATATGAGGAAGAGACTCAGGAGGTACACTTTGACCTGTATCCCCCATGGACATATACATGGTAGGTCGGCATGCTAAACAACAACAGGATTCGTTCAACAATAAAAGAAGGGGATAGCAGGCAAATCCAAGGAAGGTGGACCACATCACGTCACGGTAGAAACCAAATCTGAACACAGAAAGGATAGCGAAGATGGTAGACTCGGGAGAAATCCAGGACAAAGGGTGACAGGTAAGCGAATAGATAATAAAGCGGTGCCATGTCGGACAGACACACGGACAGAAAAGACAGAAAAGATAAAGGATAGTGGATGATATGCGGACGACAAAACGACAAATATCGAGGGAACATACTTCATAAAGGTAAAACTGGACCACTGGAAGTGCAGAACACAAAAAGGTTACAAGATCCCCAGAGTAAAAGGTGGACGGGACAAGCTACGGGACAAAGAGGCTAAGCCTCCGCCGTACACCAGGATAGCGAGGGCTAGACCCACCAGCTGGTAACCCGGACCACTAAAAACTCGTTGACACCCGGAGAGCAAAATATGACTTTTATCGGGGTATGAAGAATACCCCAATTGTCAAAAAGGAGAATGGGGCAAATTATGGACTGAGGGGTATAACCCCCGCCATAGGCCAGTATAGCGTGGGCTCAGCCCCCAACTGGTTCCCAGATCACCAAAATGACAAAAATGCAGAAATGCAGAAATACGGTAATGCAGAAATGATGGAGGGTTTAATCGCATGAATGCATAATTAATGCGTGTAGGCAACTACCGAACTAATCGGCTCAGAAAGGATCGCCTTCGGCCAACTGACGAAGAGGAAAATATGACAGTATCGGGAAAAGAGGATCGAATAATAAAAAGAGACGGGCGGAATAATTATGGACATTTCGAAATTCAAATTAAAACGGTAATTTCAAATAAAAGACCGTTTATAAGGAGGTAATATATACCCCTTAAGGAGGTATTACGGCTACCTTACCAGAGGGAGTCTAGCACGGTAGCACTGCCCAGAGCCATCGCAGAGTTTTTCGCAAACAGAAACTATGGCCGACAATACCAACAGCAGCCAGCAGAAGAGAGCAGATGCAGCGAGAGCGCCAGTGAGCCCACAGGACCTTAGGGATTTTCTGGCACAGATGGACAAGCAGTTAGAATCAAAAATTCCTAGCATGGATGCACTCAACGCACTGGCAGAAACATGCAATCGTAACAAATTAGCTATCTCCAGCATGGACGTGAGGTTATGAGGGGTGGAGAGGACGAACGAGGAAATGCAGCGCAGAATAGATGAGATTGAAGAGGAGAAAGCAAAAATTCTGCAAAGGTTGGTTGAATTAGAGAAATCAAATGTTGAGTTAGATGCATGGGAGTCATTTGATAGGATAAAGCCACATATAATGGAATATGAGGAGAAGAGTAAAATTAAACATGATGTTAGGCTAATTGGAGTAGCGGAGAAACCTAACGAGGACATATATCGAGTTACTGCAGAGGTGATAGAACACAGGAGCGTCATTGTCAAGGCATTACGGTCAGGTCAATGGAGAGGGCGATCGAGACACATAAACCTGACACTCAGGGACTTGGCAACCAAAGAAAGAATATTGCGGATGGGATCCAGATTGAGGAATGGGATCAAGGTACAGGAGGCTCTAACAGTAATGCAGCGTCAAGGGCTGCACAGGGAGTTAGCCAAAGCCAGGGAGCTGAACCAAGCAGGGATACATGCGGGGGTCAGGAATGGCAAAGTCTACCTTCACAAGAGGGTAAGAGAACAGGCTGCCCTGTCGCAAGAATAGAATGTGGGAACACAAGGACAAGCAAAAGCAACAGAATTGGAGAAGGAAAACATAAACCCCCTAATGACTATACAACAGGGGCAGGAGAGCAGAGTGCTGGGGGGAGCGCTAAGAGCGATAACACTGGAAGGGAATCAGAACAGAGGAGCAGAAAGAAGCGGAAGCGGGGGAGACGAAGACCGAACAGCGCAAGCAGGGTTCATGGGCCCAACCCTGACAATGAAGACCAGAGGAAGGCCAAGAAGAATAGGCAACGGGACAGAAGGCATGGAGACCCCGAAGGAGCAACCTCGAGGGAAGAGACGCTGATAATATGGTACTGGAACTGTACCGGGTACCCGCGGGTGACGGAGAGAGATTAGAGGGTGCCCACAGCTGCGACATAGTATGTCTAGTAGAGACATGGGAGCATAACGTCAAGAGGCTGTCCGCGGAAGAGGGATATCAGCTGTTCACATGTTGGAAAGATAAGGATTTCAGGATAGGGAGGGGAAGTGCAGGCCTGGCCTGTTATGTAAAGAATAATATAGCTAGCAGCGCATGTATTTTACATTCAGATATCAATAAAAGATACATGGTGTTGAATATTCAATTGCAAAACAAACAAGACATATTTCTGATAATAGCATACTATCCGCCAAACAGTGACAAGCTAGAGTTGCTGGACCTAGGGGAAAGTATGATGAAATGGAAAGAACAGGGGCCAATAATACTAGTAGAGGATTTAAATGTCAGAACCAGACAAGAACAGGCACAAAGCACGAACATTGATGAAACGGATGGTCAGATAATATACACAGCAAGAACACAGGAATGGCAGAGAGATACAAAGGATAAGGCAGAGGTCAACGTTAAAGGCGAATTGCTGCTGGAAGTTTGCACGGAAACAGGGGTAATCATAGCTAATGGAGTGGAAAAATGGAGGGGATCAGGGAGCTTCACGAGTCAGAATGCACATGGTAAGAGCATAGTAGATTATGTAATTTTGAACGATCAAGCAGTAGAAAGAGTCATAGGACTAATGCTATAGGACTGGCCGACTGGAAAAAGGGAAAGTCATAGACCGATCAAATTAACACTCAAAGGGGGTGGGACGACACAGACAATAACACAGGGGAAAAGGAGGAAGAGAAAACGAAGATGAAGATCCAATTTCAAGAAAAATACACAGATACATTCATACAAACGGTCAGGGAGGAAATGGGAAAATGGGAATGGGGAAAACACAATGCGAATGACAATGGTAATATACTCAATGACATCATGGTGAGAGTAGCAACAGAGGCATTCGGGAAAAATAACAGAACCAGAAAGAACAGGGTCTTCAAGGCATCAGTATGGTATGATGACGAGTGCAGAGAACAAAAAAGAATAACCAAAGAGCACATAGGGAAGGAGACATACCAGACAGAAAAAGCAGCGTACATAAGACTACTGAAGTTAAAACGGAATAAGAACTTGCTGCAGCATCAATAGGGTATGGCAAAATTGCTAAAGAAACAACCCCGAAGATTTTGGAGGGGATTCAAAAGGAAGGGAGGGGAGAATATGAAAACAGGGAATGAGCAGGATAGTATTGGAACAGCCGGATGGGAGGAATACCTGGAGAAACTGTATAAGACAGAGGCACCCCCTGTACCAATACCAGTGCTGCAGGATTCGGATAAACCATGCTTCAACATGCAAGAGGTAATGATAGCCCTAAACAGGATGGCTAACCACAAAACCCCGGATCTATACAGTCTGACCGTGGAATTACTGAAATGTGCTGAAACAGAAATTGGCAAACAGGTCACGGACATTTTCAACGGCATAATACATATAGGGCTTCCAGACAGGTGGACGTACAATAGAGTCATACCTCTGCATAAGGCAGGAAGCAGGCAAGACCCAGGAAACTATAGAACAATAATGGTGAGTTCCATTTTCGCAAAATGGTTCGGAAAGGCACTGGACAGCAAATTAAAGAAATGGGCAGAAAAGGGAAACATGAGAGCACAAGGACAAGCAGGATTCAGACCGAAACACTCAACCACAGACCATCTAGTAACCCTTCGGATATTAATAGAACAGAACAAAGCACAGAGAAGAAAGATCATCTGCTGTTTTGTAGATTTCAGGAAAGCATTCGACACAGTACCGAGGGAGAAGCTAAAGGTTGATGGACATGCAAGCCCCAAGAAACATGGTAGGATCGATTGCAAGACTATACCATAGGGTATATGCCAAGATATAGCAAGAAGGACAGCCAATAAACTGTGACACAGGCGTAAAACAGGGTTGCCTGCTATCCCCAACTCTATTTGGGATATACATAGACGTTTTGCAGGGTTACATAGCAGAACAACAAGGGGAAGAATACGCCCCTACGTTAGGAGACACGAAGGTACCGATTATGCTATACGCTGACGATCTGAGTATGATGGCCACAAAAAACAAGGGGATGCACAGACTGCTAAAAATTCTAGAACAATTCTGTGAAAAAACCGGGCTAACGGTAAATCTAGCAAAAACTAAGATAGTCATCTTCGGCCATAAGAACAGACATAGACCCTTCAGATATAGGGAAACAGAAATAGAGGAAACAACGAAATACAGATATCTAGGGTACGATGCACATGGCACAGGGAAGTGGGCTAAGGGTGCAGACACCAGGTTCCAATCAGCTATAGGAAGTTATTTCAATATGAAGAATTTCTGCAACAAAAGCAGAATAATTGACTGGGACATCAAATGCTACTTATTCAGTGCAGTAGTAGCCACTACTCAATTATATGGGGCAGAAGCTTGGGGGCCAGGCCTAACAGACAAAAAATGGGAAAAACAAGAAGGAATCCTTAGGCAATGGCACAGACAGGAATTCAAAGTATGGACAAATACGCCACTGACAATCATGGTCCTCGAACAGGGCAAAAACCAATGGAGGTGAGAGCATGGGAGAGAACCATAAGGTACCTGATTAAGGACAATGCAGGAGACCATCAGGGGAAATTGTCTAGTATTGCAATCACCAAGTCAGCAAAATCACACATTCTCATAGGCAGCGGATGGTTTAAAGGTGTGGCAAAATGGACCAGAGAGATGGGATTAAACCTGAGCGACCTAATAAACGAAGGGCAGTGGAATGAGGAGTGGGCAGACAGAGCCACAAGAGCATGGCTGCAAAAACACACAGGACCCAAGACAATCTGGCTCATGACAGTTTTTAACCCAGATCAGCAGGTAGGGCATCAGATGTATCGGGATAACATACTGGGAAAAGCCAGAAGAGATATCTTGGCTAGGTTCAGGATGGGAAGTCACGATCTGAGAATCGAAAAAGACAGGTGGAGGGGAATAGACAAGGAGGACCGGATATGCAGAATCTGTGACAATGGGAGAGTAGAGGATGAGAACCACATGATTAACGATTGCCCGATATATGGAGACATCGTGAGACAGGTCACGTAAATATAAGATGGGGCAAAAAAGATATATTTCAAGACAATAAATGTAATCACTTCGAGATTTGGCAGACGCGATCCAGGGAATGATGATCAGACACAGAGAAGTACACAGGGAAAGAGGGTTTGTAATATGATCAACCGCACAAAAGCGACTCATAAAACCCCATACAAATTGTTCAGTTAAAAGCTGATTGATAACGACGCATTACTGCACGGCCACGAAGCCGAAGTAAAGCAGGAGGCTGGTAATAATAGAAAAAAGTCAGCCTTCAGAAAAGGCTACATCATAACAGCGTGATGTGCTAGTAGCGCTCTTTTAGGGAGCTCACCCATGCTACACAAGTCCAAGAACAAGGTTTAAAATGAAACGCACTTATTTAAGAAGTGCGTTTGAAAGATTCCTTCTAAAAATTTATAAAATTCTAAAATACCCTAAAAAGGACTCTTTTACTATCTTGTGTCTAAAGATTTATAAAAACCGCTTCATGAAAAACAGTACATTTTAGGAAGACTTAACATTAAGGAGAAGAACAACAAAGAAAAAATATCTCATTTTAGAGGGGAAAAAGGACCACCACTTAAAGCCAAAGATTTATTATGGGGCAAACTCATATGAAAAAATTAGACGCTTTTTGTATCTTATCCCTTAGAACGCTTATATTGGTCGTTATAGAAGACAAAAATTTGTTATTTCACAACCATTTTGGCTAAACATCCTAATTGACCTTAAAAGACATTGGGAGACAGCTTGAACAAACCGCTTTGAAAAAAAAAAAAAATTATTGTTTTTGCATCATATGGTATTACAAAATGATAATACATCCACGAAATCATGCAGCTTGGTTGAAGTTCCAACCGACGATGTCAGATAAATTTATACCGAGGAAACAAGTTGAAGTAGTGAAGCTCGCGGATTACATGGCCTTCTTTGTTGTTCTCGGAGATGTATTCATCATGTCTTTGGGCTTGCACAATACCAATCCACAATATAGTGATGTTGAGAAGATAGTCAAGCTCCTTGTCAATGTTGAGAGTCTTCAAAGACAATTCCATTATCGTAGATGTGGGCTGCCATCGCACATTTCTCCACAGAGAAGTATTTGTCTATCTTGCTTTTTTTTGTCTGTTTGCAAAGAAATAGGTAAACTTTTGAGGGGTTGCTACTCCTCGCACCCTTATGGACAAACTACGTAGTTTCCTTCTCGTTGAACATATGTGTCTCCATAACATTTTGGGGTCCTTTGCCTTTAGAAGCAGTTTTTGAGCTGCCTAAAGTGAAGTTAGCATGTGTGTAGAGAAAAAAAAGTAAAAATAACAACAGGATTCGACTAATTTATGCTCTAACATTGCATGACAAGGTCAGAGAATTTAGAACTATTTTAGAACTTTTTGAACTAAAAAACTAAGAAAACTACATAAATTATCCCTTGAGTGTGTTATTTCAACAGTATTAAGTTGCAAAAACCTTTGGGAGCAAGAAAGACCCCACAAGATTTTGCACGATATAAACTTATACTCCTGGACTACATATTTTATTTTATATATATAGATATATACATCTTATACATGTTAATATATATATACAAGTTTTTGTACTATGAGCGGTTGCACTATGAGGGACTGTACAAATTCGACTAGAAGCCAAATGCAGTGCCATCCAACGAAGATCCTATAAAGATTCTCCAAGATTCTCCAAAGACTCTAGAAAAATTTCCCTAGATACTATGAGATTCCATCAATGTTCGCTTATATTCCCCAAGATTCGCAGATCATTCCTCGAGGAATTGTACAAATTCGAGTAGAAGTCAAATTTAAAGTCATGCGATGAAGATTCTATAGAGATTCTCCAAGATTCCACCAAGATTCTCTAGATACTCAAAGATTTTATGAGGATTCCCTTAGATTCCTTTAGATTCTTAAAGATTCTCTTGAGATTCCCCTAGATTCCCAAAGATTATCCTAAGATTCCTCAAGATTCCATGTAGATTCTTCAAGATTTTCTTAGATTCTATGAAGATCCCCCTATAGAACACATCTAGTGTCAAAGATTCCCCTACATCCCCTTGGATTCCCCCTAAATTCCCCAAAATTCCATAAACATCCCCTAGATTCTTAAGGTTCTACAAAGATTCCCCTAGATTTTCAAAGATTATTTGAAGATTCTTTTAGATTCCCTAAGATTCTATATAGATTCTCCTAGATTCCCTTAGATTCTATCAAGATTCCACTACATTCTCTAAGATTCCATAAAGATTCCCCCTGATTCTCAAACATTTTTTGAAGATTCTCTTAGATTCCTCTATATTCGTTTGATTTCCATAGATTCGTTAAGATTCTCTTGACATTTCCTTAATTCCAAAGGTTATCCCAAGATTCCTCTAGATTCCTTTAGATTCTTAAATATTCTCTTGAAATTCCCTTAGATTCCCAAATATTATCCTAAGATTCCTCTAGATTCTCCAAGATTCCATGTAGATTCTTCTAGATTCCCTTAGATTCTATGAAGATTCCCCCAGAATGCACCCCACCGCCAAAGATTCCCTAGATCCTTTGAAATCTCCTCTGCGATTCCCTAAGATTCCACAAACATCCCCCTAGATTCTTAAGGTTCTATAAAGATTCCCCTAGATTTTCAAAGATTATTTGAAGGTTCGCTTTTAGATTCCCCAAGATTCTATGTAGATTCTTGTAGATTCCTTAAGTTCTATGAAGATCCCCTTAGATCTCTAAGATTCCATCGAGATTTTCGATTCTTAAGCTTTTTTGAAGTTTTTTTTAGATTCCTTAAGATTCTCTTGAGATTCCTTTGATTTTCAAAGATTATCCCAAAGATCTCTCGAATTCCTTAGATTCTATGAATATTCCCTCTAGATTATCCAACATTGCAATCTTAATGATGCCAAACCACTACTCATTGAAAAGCATTTGATGAGAGGAATCCAACGGTGTGGGTCCCACTTTGATCCGAGACCTCCACCGCAAGATAAAGTCGTTTGAAGGCGGCGCAAAAAAGGAAGCTTCCAAGAAAGCTTCATAATTAATGAGTTGCCACCTCACTATCTTTTTATTAAATAAAGGGTGCCATCTCACCTCTTTAATATAAAAAATTCTAATTTAATAAAAAAATGAATGGTTAGGATTTATCCTCCCCCCTTTGATCTAACGGTTAAGATTGCTTGCACCAAATCCACTTTTAAGGAAGCTTCCTTGCACTTTCCTTATAAAAATTAAGGGCCATGATTTCTCCTTCCCTTTTGATCTGACGGCTTAGAGACATGGTGCATGCCCCTATGCATGCCCCCATCATACTTCTATGCCCATGCATGACCTCCCCCATGAGGTGGCGGCATCATGGCCTTTCCATTTTCAATTGGACGGCTGGCATTAATCTTTATATAGCATGGGTACATCCTTTCCTGGGACACATAGAATATATAATGATATATAATGATATTCAATATATATACGTTCACATATTTGTATATATATAAAAAAAAAGGGTATAAATTTATACCGCAGGAAGTCTCGCGGTATAGATTTATACCGCAAGACTTCTCTTTTTTTCGGATATATATATGTAAATATATATGTTATATATATTATATATATTTATATAATATACATATATATATATATCTTCGTCTAATAGAAAAATAAGCCAGTGTTACAACCTTATGATAGCACAAGTGGTACTATTATTATATCTTTGTAATCGCCCACAAGAATTCCTTACGGAATTGGAGAGAACATTGACGGTATTTGTTAACAATGGCTTTAGCCTGGACCGGCTTAAGTCCATTGCTATTAATACAATAGAGAACGCCTGCACCCCAGGGGCACCCATTCAGAGACATATCGGCTATAAACAACGCATTTTAGAAGGCCTGAGACAAGTTAATGGGTAATTATCTGGGTATTCGTTCTACTTTCCATATGGTGATCTTCACACCAATGTTCCGAAACCATTAAGCAATTTTATGATATGGAAGGATCTAGAATGTGTTGGTAATTTTTTAGAAAAAAAATGGGAAATAGCATGGATCGATTTACCTTAGGGAACCGCCTAAATTAGATTATATGGGGCCGGATTGGAAAAAAGAAGCTGGTTGCAAAACGCATAAAGGGCGTAGTAATGACCGGGCCATCGAACGTGTGGACTTTATGTCACGGATTTGATGTTATCGCCCTATAAGGACCTCGATTTCGGATTTCCACACCGATATAATCTCGGTCCGGCCATCGAAGTTATTTGCTAACCCGGTTTTTTTGCCCCGAGGATTTTTTACAAATGGTGCTTCTACAAAAAACCAGTCCAAGGTATAATATGAAATTTTGTTGATTATCTATCTATAAGAAGCATGGATTCGTTGCCCAGTGTTGATAAAATCGGCCATATATGGCCCTGATTTCGAAATTGCATTCTGTTATAGGCTTGGGTCTGCACACTAAGTTATCTGCCAGCCCGGATTTGTGCCCGTAGTGATTTTTTTAAGTCGCGGCTTCCACAAGTCTAAGGTATAATCTGCAATTTTGTTGATTATCTATTTATATGTGGCATGGATTGGCTGCCTGGTGTTAATAAAATCGAGCTTATAAGGCCCTGATTTCAGTAATTTGGCTCGGATATAGGCTGGGGTCTGCACACAGAGTTATTTGCCAGCCCGGATTTGTGGCTCTGAAGGATTTCTCCAAGCTGTGCATCACAGCTGGAATTCCCCTTTTTTTCAAAAGGACTCTGATGTAATACTGCAGGATATAAGGTATTGACATGCTAAATGATTTTCTTCTATATTCTGTAAAGTATTTCCTTCTATATTCTGAGAATCACATCGGATGGATTATAAGATGGTGGAGGAAACTGGCGAATCTAGTTTTATGGAAGTAGAGGATCAAACCGCATTATTTATGTATTCGGGTTATTGGGCTTGTCAATGATAATCGCTTATAATCCGGGGGATGATTATTAAAATGTATTGCCAAAAAACATCCCTAGTATTGGGCTAAAGTATATATTTTGCCCGTGTGATAATGGCAAAAACGATCGAATGGTAAAACCCCCTTTCTTGCATGCAATGTCCGCACTACAAAGAATAATCGAATCCCCAGGGCTTAATATTCTTGTTATCATTAATTTATTAGATAGGTTCCGAATTGTTTATCTTCTTTGTGTTCCGCATGTAAAAAGAGTCACTAAGAAATTTTGTGGATTCTATTTAAGTATCATCAAGCATGCATGATTGGGACTAGACTTAGATTTCCCTAGATTCCTCGACACTGATAGCAAGGGGGGTTGTATAAAAAGCACTGACACCTGTCTTCCACATGCCGCACTGTACTCAACACGGTTCTCAGACAGACGGTATGTGTACCCTTTTCCCACTTGAGTCTGGATTAATAAATCTTAGGACTAGTCCAGAACGCCATCATCATGCTATTTTATAGGGTTCTATTTTATTCATTATTTTTTATTATTATCAAAATTTGTTAGATTATCTCCATATTCCTAGAAGTTAGCATGTTTTAGTAAGTATCATGATTATAGATCCTGCAATGGGAAGGTTGCTATGATAAAAGCATATATATATACATATATATCTTTGGTATAAATTTATACCGAGAAACTCTTTATGATAAATTTATACCGCTAGTCCTCTTTTGGGTATAAATTTATACCGCCGAGTCCTTTTGTCAGATAAATTTATACCGCCGAAGTTCTTTTTGTTGTATAAATCTATACCGCTCAAGTCTTCTTGCGGTATAAATTTATACCGTGCGAACTCTCTAGTATACTATGTCCACATATTACTATCTATTAAGGTATAAATTTATACCATCTTGAAATTTATTTGGAAGAAACTAAAGACTACAGAGAACAAATAAATTACAAAGTTTAAAAAGTCCGTGATTGATACATACGCCGCTATCGTAAAGATACGTAAGTCTCAGAGTGTCGAGGAGCAAATAAGAGCAAGTGTATAATGCAAAGCGCGAAGCATCTTCGACTTCACCTCGCTGCGGTGAGGCATACTTTAAGGTGACAATATTTGCTTCATTGAGGCAATATCAAAATGTGTTGCATTTTTTGCAATTTTGTTCATTATTTTGTAGTGAATTTATAAACTTTGAACTAAATACGTTTTTTGGGCACTCTTAGCGCTTTGTCGTTTTTTTCAATGTCTATTTTGTTTTGTCCTTAAAAATATTACTATTTCTCAAACCAAACTAGGGGCCAAAAAAATGGTACCAAACAATTTTGAATGGAAGTCGAAGTTCAAATTCCCTCCAAAAAATGGTGCCTAAAATATTCAAATTGTCACACTTGTCACAAATATACCAAGAAAAGGGCATTTTTATGGAATTTTAGGAATCTTTCAAAGATTCCTTTGAAGTGCGCTTTTTAAAAGAAATAAGTGCGTTTCATTTTAAACTTTGTTCAAGGGCCTGAGGGCACAAGGGACGTTAATGTCTATTCTATTCTATTCTATTCTAAACGAGGTGCACCTCGACAAACATACGCCGGATTCGCCGATCCCCACGACCCGTGATCAGATATTGGGGCCTCCGGGCACCCTCGCTTCGCTTTTATAGTCATTTATGATTGAGGTGCCTATGATTTTGAAATATGAAATACGATTTTGCCCAAGGTTTTGACGGAATATGGAACCTCTATACGGCTTTGCCTAAGATTTTAGAATATAAAATAGGGGGGTTCAAACCTCTCCAAAATAACTCAATGTCCTAATAAGATTACTTTAACCAATGTACCCAGTGAGCTAATGTGATTATTTTTTATCTTGAAATTTTTTTTTTTTTTTTTTTTTTTTTTTTTTTTTTTTATAATAATCCATTCAATTGTTTTAGTGATATATGGTCTATGGTTTCAGGAATTGTTATTTTTACATCCATATCAAATCCCCTGGAACCCCCGTTATTTTGCTATATATTCCCTTTAAACCCCCATTAACACACGCCTAACATTATTAACACAAACCATTGCATTTGACACATTTAAATTAAAATCCCCTTAAACCCCCTTTGGTTGGGGCATATTCACACGGGGGTTACTTCGGGCAACGAGTCGCCTGGATGGGCATATTTGCCCTTTATTCCAAGATCCGGACCGCACATAGCATCCTCGCTTTAGGGTATGTATGTATAAGTTTTTGTATAATCGAGATATTAAAGTTTACAAAAATACTATAAGGTTTGAGAGAATGTACTTAATGGTGTTAATTTTGTACATGTATTATAAATTTTTTGGGGCTCTCGCTGCCCTACGTAACCCCCCGTATGAATATGCACCCAAACTAAAGGGGGTTTAAGGGGAATTTTTATTTAAATGTGTCAAATGCAATGGTTTGTGTTAATAATGTAAGTTGTGTGTTAATGGTTTGTGTTAACTGAAATTTTTTTTGGCCCCTTCGGGGCCTTAAGGATGGTGTAGGGGTGTAGATATAGACATTATTTAATACTCTAATGATGGATGGTATATCATAGCCTCACAAATCTAACAAACTAGAGGTGCTCAAATTATGGAAACGAGAACATTGCATAGAATCAGACATATAATATTATACCAATACCAATATTAATAATTAATAATGAACAAACACATATGCCCATATCCGTGCGCATATGATCTAGGCGGCTATGCTTTAGATTGGAACCTTCTCGTTTGTCTATAATTATTGGTATAGTCCCTGCCAACCCTATTAATTTAATGCAATTCCTGTATACACCAGATGTCTCACTCGACATTAGTTTCAATAGCACAATAAGCTGCTTATCAGTATCTAGCATGTACACTTTTTTAGTGCTATAAGTGATCCTTTGAATGCAAAATAATCACAATTAGTTGATAAAAGGAACAAGGCAATTCATTTCAATAGGTCGCATGATGCAAAGATGTAGTGTGTGTATGCAGTCCTGCAACCATATCTGTGTAACAGAGGTTATCATAAATAACTTTCTACTGAAAAATGGTCATGAAACAAGCTATGTTTGAAAGCCATCTTGCAAGGATTTGACAAAATTTATGGGTAGAAAAGCTGCCATATCACTGTTTATCAGAACCTTCCACTCACAGGTTTATGTCCCATGGTCAACTTCCTTATTTTCTCCAACCATATTGTTAGCAGATAGACAATTTAAATATCAGACACTTTCATCAATACCATACTCAAAATAACATTTGAATTCATGGCCCAAGACTTCAAGAAACCTGTTGCAAGCTGCTGCGTTAAAGAATGCTCATACCATCGGTTCAGGAGAAACCTTTAGCACTTTATTATCCCTGACCAATTCGGTTGCTCTTTCGTGCCATCGCCGCCATTTTGAGAGAGAGAGAGAGAGAGATAGCTATCACAATGAGAGAGATAGCCATCATACAATACCATTATTATAATCCCAAAGTTAGACTAGCATAGAGCAAAAGAATTCCTTTGAAAAGGGACTCAGAATTTTTTCGAATGATCAAATATGCTTCATAATTATATCTATGAATTGACAGCATCTTTTAGAAGCAAAAACTGGAATACCAGTTACAAGTAACCTTCCATCGGTTAAAAGACATATAATGGATTGAAATTTTTGCAGCCATCATACAATACCATCATTATAATCCCAAAGTTGGACTAGCATAGAGCAAAAGAATTCCTTTGAAAAGGGACTCAGAATTATCATTAGAACTTTTTCAAATGACCAGATGAGCAGAACGAACAAAGTCAGGAGCTGAGATCCTGGTTACAGGAGGCTAGATCAACTGAAGAAGATAAGGATGGTGGGTGTACAAGAGTAGCATTAACAAACGTGACAGAATCATGCAAATTATATTCAACTTGGGTGAGATTGGCCCAACCTTTTACTCCCCAAAAGTCACCAGTTCCACCGACAACAGCAAGCTCGAAAAGTCCGCTGGCAACGTGACGACCTCTGAGAGAAAATGTACCATGGTAAAGCTCCGTTTCAATCACTGCTTCCAGAATTTCTAGGGCATGGGGATAATCTGCGAAGAAACTGTCCGCGATTATAACAGCGGACTTGAGGCGCCCTACTGCTTTGGAGGTGTTGGACTGCTCTGCAGTGAGAAGGATGTCCCCTACTCCTCAGTGAAGCTTAGCGGATGATTGGGAGATATCTTGAAGCAGCATCTTCCTCTGCTGCTCTTTAAAACCCTAAAACAAACCTTTGATACTGAATATGATCTAGCATTATAACAGGAACCTCGAACCCGCAGCACCTGCATACCTGAGACAGAGAATGCTTCAGCTAACCCTAAAAAAACCCTAAAGTGAAACATCTCGATGCTTGCATGTATGGCTTATTAAAAAGAAATAGAGGAATAAAAATAAAAGGGGGTAAACCATATGGGATATGGAATTTAGACAATAAAAATGCGGAGTGCACTCTAGATATACTGAATAGTATGCCTCGCGCAATACGCCCATGAAATCATATGAAAATCATGCCAAAAAGCGTATAAAATCACAAAAAAAAACCCCTGTTATAATGCTAGATAACAACTAGCACATAACTACCATTAACATTAATTAACACAACCATTATATCCAACACTTTTAAATTAAAACCCCCTTGAAACCCCCTTTGGTTTGGGTGCATATTCAAACAGGGGGTGACTCCGGGCAACGAGAGCTGTTGGATAGGCATATTCACCCCTTATTCCTTAATCTACACCGTACACAAAGTTCCTCGTTTGTGGGGTATTGATGTATGGAATTTGCTATACTGTATAACAAGATTTGCAAAGTATTATAAGATTTGAGGTAATATACTATATAGTGTAGGGGCTCTCGCTGCCCTACGTCACCCCCCATGTGAATATGCACCCAAACCAAAGGGGGTTTCAAGGGGGTTTTAAGTTAAAAGTGTTGGATGTAATGGTTGTGTTAATTAATGTTAATGGTAGTTATGTGTTGGTTGTTATATAAAAAAAAATTTTGGGCCCTTCGGGCCCTAACAAAACAAGCATAAGTATTATACTGAAATGTTTATTTAAAACAACTTAGTTTATTCATTATTCATGTGACGTTCCACGTATTTATATGGTCTATGCCACGTATTTATACGGGACACGTACAAATACACGCACGTCACCCCCCCTAAAGGTACGCCAACATGGGGTACGTCCACTTAATGGTAACCTAGGGGGTTACTTTAAAGAGGATTAAATTAGCTATGCTAATTTAACCATCAAAGTTAATAACCTATAACTTAGGAAATTAAGGACTAAATAGGATTAGTTAGGCTAATTATCGCTTTTGGGGCTTTTTCACCTGCCCCAATCGATTAGGGAGCATGGGGATTGCCAAATTAGGGTCAGTCAACCTGATCCCTATCCCCTGCTTTGACTCCTCAACCCGCCCAAAGAAGGAGCAGGAGCTGAGCCATCATACCAAGCTGCAGCGCCACCATACCAAGTCGAACCCCCGACCCCTCAACTCTCGTGAGATGGAGCCGCCCCCATGGTAACCCAGTCCAGCCCTTAACTCGTGGGTGGCTAGGATAGCAAATCAATTCTAGATAACGCCCCTATTGGGCCTTGGTTGTGTTCTTCTCTGTTCTCTTTGTGTTTCAATCATAGGAACTAACCCTTGGTTGTAAAAGTAAGTCTCTTTATATTCGATTCTCGCTCTTGCTCAAAGGATGGATTGTTAATTTTTGTCTAGTCCGACTGAAATGGGGGGATTACTGGGGGGTAGAGACCTCCGAGCCATGTATTGTAGTATGCTCCCAGATAGCCGCCCCCTCAGAGTCCCATTAATTGCGCCCGCGGCACAAGAGCCCACCGGTCCTAGATGCTATGGTCCGCTTAGCACCGCATAAGGAACACAAAGGGTGAAGTGGGGGTGGGGTCTTGCACCTAACATACAAGGCTCCCCGGAGACTCCTACAAGGAGCTAGGCCCTCGATAGCCTGGCCATGTTGAGGGCCGGGTATGGGTCCGACATACCGGTGTAGTGGTGTGACCCGCATGGGGCACCGCGGCACTTTGAGTAGATTTAGGTGAGTAAAGTCGGCACGGATGCGGGTCGCCGGAGCGCGCACTTATTCTCTAGCTCACCCATGGAACCACGGGTGGATTCTCGAAGGGGACGCTCGACCGCCCCATCTGAGACCAGCGCCGTTAGAACCCGAGTAGGTTCAAAGGGTGATACCTTGAGCTGCGTCTCCGGAAGGCTATAGCGGCCATAGCATGAATCGACCCATCCGCAAAGTGTGCATGGAGGGGATGGATGGAGTGGACAACCCTAGCCGATGTTCTATGCCGCCTAACGCCATGCCAAGACTCTGGCCGGCCGATTCTTGAGGCCCAACACCGCCACGATCCACACCGAGTCCGAGCTGGGGTAGAACTTGGGGTTTGGGCGCTTAGGTTTAGATGCATATTCTATGCGATGGTATTTGATGGATGCGCCACCCTTCGTGGTGGATGTTTATGTATATTTATGCCGTGGTGCTAACCCTTGTATTCATAAGCCGCGACGTGGGGTCCCATTGAAGGCGTAATAATGACCCTTTCGTGTCCTTCTTTCGGGCATCATTTCATAGATGGCCCGAAATAGACGGAGGGCCCCTGCTCATGGTTGCCATGGGAGGGAAAGTCCTCGAGATGTATACTACCGAGGGACGATATATTCTGAGCGGCCACGGGGCAGAGTCAGAGCCGCGGATTTCGCTGTTCGAAATCATAGCACCGCCAAACACTAACTTCGTAAGCACAATCAGGGGAGGAGGCTAAGTCAATGTGTTGTTAGTCCTCTTTGATGTTTGGCTCTGTGCTAGGTTAAATTAAGAAATTGTAGCTTTAAAGAGGATATGGCGACTCCAAGACCCAAGATTGGAAGCCTAGCAGGTGTCAGTAGGTAGCTCCAATGACTTAAGAGGGTGGTTCCATTGGATCGGGCGCATTAATGTAATTACTCCTAGAACCGAATTCTTAGGCTTAAAAATGGTCAAGGGCAGCCCAAAACCAACTCGGCCGCTTTGCCTTTTGTCGCTTTGTAGTCATGGTAGAAGAGTGGAAATGCCGGCCGGCCCGACCCCAGTCAGACCCGAAGTCAACGCTGGCCCGCCAGTCAACCGGCACCTTTTGCTTTTCGACGACCCCCAGTCGAGGCGGAAGCACGTATAATGCAGCCGGCGCCCGACCGTATGCCGCGCGTATTTCCGCCGTATAATTATTTTTTTAATAATAAAATTTTAAAGTTAATAAGAAAAATTTTTGAAATTTTTAAAGTTAACTGGCCGTTTAACAAACCTTTTCTTGCCATTTGCTTTTGCCTTGCCTTCAAGATCCACCCGATCACTTTGAGCCGCCGTCCGCCATCGCCACCAGACCTGACCTTGTTCTCCCGCCCTTGTGCCTTGCGAACCCTAGCGCCTCCTTTGTCGTCTCCTTCGCCGCCAGCGCCTTACCGCTCGACTTCAGAGACCTTGGTACTACCGCTATGGCCAATACCAAGAGCGCCCCGGATCCATCTACCCTGAGCATTGTGGAGATTTACGCCATGATTGCCAAGCACATGGCTACCGACCCGGTTTTTATTGATATACTGTTGGATGAGCTGGTAAATAGGGTTTGAGAACAACGATAGGATTCCATATCCTATCTATCACTTCTCGTGAGCCATTCTTGATCCGGCCTGAACCTTCAACTCTCCTATACATTGTTGAGCAACCCCGACATGGTCATGATGCTCATTAAATTCTATCCTCCGAAAGCAGAAGGCCATACAGAGGGAGGAAGATATCGTATGCAGGGCCTAATCGTATTAGGGGTTTGGCCGAAAGAGGATGATCATAGGGAGATCGGCCGGCGACACGGGCGTCCGCGGAAGGAATATTGTGTACGGGACGGCTTTGCCATCATTGATGGCGAGTTATTGAGGTTCCCCATACCGCTGGCGTGAGGAGTCCAATGGGTTTTGTATGGGGAGAAATCCCCGATATCGTAAAGATCATCATTATCGATAACCATTCAGATAGACATGGTCCGGCACATACGGCCGTACCAAGTCGAACTTAATCGCCGCGGTGCAGCCCTTGTGTTTGCTCGATTCAGGAAGATCCGAGGAGAGCCCGAAGAGCGGGAGAAGCTCGAAAGCAGGAGGAGCTGGACCGCAAGACCAGCCGACCAGCAAGATGGAGGAGACTGAGGGCCGGACCCAAACCCCGAAGCATCGCACCTAAGCACCGGAGGAAGGGTCTAGTCCATAAGGTCGGGCAAATAATATAAAGAGAAACTAAGGACTGGTGGCTTTTGGCAAGAAGACGAAAAGTCGACCGGCAAAGAGCGGTGGATAGCTCCCACCACCGGTTAGCTAAGACGGTGCCAAAGACTAACGGGCCGTCTCAAGGTCTGGAGCACGGTGAGGAAGTCTCATAGGTACCGACTGCATCGCGGGCCTTTATGGAAACTGGGCAAGTTCCGTAGTCTACAGAGCTTCGGGATCAGAAGCTACCCTTCCAAAGGCTGGTATCGGGAGATCGCGCGAACAGCTCAAGACCGACCTGCTTCCGCATCTTTGTAATTTGGCGCCCAAGAGGTCAGCCCAGCTCTTACTGGTAGGTATCTCTTTGGTGACGCCTAATCTTTGCGCCACATCCACGCAAAGAGGGTCACCATAATGCCTAAGGATTTGGCCCTCGCCAAGCAGGATACGGGGAGCATCCTTAGCATCTTTATGAGCTCAAGAATTGTAAATATTTTTTTGTAATATTTAATAAAAACTTTTATTTTGAATTAAAAGCTTAATTATTTTATGTAAATATAAAATAAAATGCTGACGTCAGCCTCAATAAAAGGGTTTAAAAGGGGACTTTAAAGTTATTTCAAATGTTTCTCTTCCTCTCTCCTCCCTTCTAGCGCTATGGCTGCCGCCGACCTTGCCGCCTGGTACCACGATGGAGAGCAATGGGATTCGCAAGTCCCTTTCGACATGCTGCGACCCCTGCTATGCCAACGCCTAGACCTCCTCGCCAATATGCAGCGGCATCCGGATTACGCCGGATTCCTCGACTTCTACATGGAGGAAATGCTTCCTCGGGTCTTTCTCTGGGGATCCTCCCCAGCTGTATTTGGAGCGGGAGGTAGTCCGGCAGATGTTAGGCGGGGACACCCATGCTTATGATGTCTTGAAGGGGAAGCTCCGATGGGGTAAACACCTGCCAGTGGTCCAACATCAGGGGCAGCAATATCTGGAAGTTACTTTCGCCCTAGCCATCCTCATGGACCAATACGTTGAGGATGAAACTTTGCCTCAGAAAAGGCAACCGCCGGAGTCTTCCGAGGAGGGGGAAGACGAGCACATAGGTATGGGCGACTTTGCCCGTTGGAAACAAGATTAAGCGGAGGAGGTTATCACACAAGTGAACAAGCTATAGGCTTGTCAGATTGGACGGCCTTCCAGTTATCTATCACCAAGGGCAAGAGTACCTTCTCTTGGATGATATTATCCGGACGTATCACATGGTGGCGGATTTCGACGCAAGCCGCAAGGACCACGTACTTTATGAGCTTCATGGAGAATTGCGCATGGACGATTTTATTGACTTCACTTCTATTGAGCTTCCTCCAGAGGTGCAAAGAAATTGCTCAGTTCCGCCAAGAGACCATAGAGCCGCCGAGACTCTATTACGCCTTCTGACTTTGTGATGCGTGAGCCGGCCAGCAGCCTTCAAGACGCCACGGCTATGGGACCTCACGCCCCAAACATCAATATGGTTGAGGTTCCCTCCGACTCGAGATGATGAGGGAGAGGATTTGTATCATAATCCCGCACATAAGAAGGAGGAGCAAACAGAACTTAGGGGAGGAGGAAGTCCCCATGGATTTGGATAAGGAAGTGGCTACATCCGAGACCCCCGAAGGGAAGGTGCCGGGTAATCACCTCACCCGTTTTTTTTGTCGCCCTTCCCGCCACGGGCAAGTCCTTTTCATAGCCCGAGATCTAGGGCCGAGGGTGAAGCTTCATGGTGGACCCTCCGTGCTCTCTACACCGCCGCCACAAGAAGCTTCCCTATCGCACGCTTACTTATGTAATGCACGGGATCTCGCCTCCCGACGGCTTTGGGTCGAGGATATTGCGTCTGGATGAGCATGAAGCTCCTCACGCAGCCCCATTGGCCGCTGCCTATCCACGGAGGTTGCATCCGCTATGGCTGCCACAAAGAGACCCCTGGGGTAACTCGGCTGCGACATCAACCGCCTCCACCACCCCCTAGGGCTAGATGAAGAGGCAGGACCTAGCTCCTAGACTAATTGCTATGCAATTTTTTATATATATGGGTGATTATGAGATTTTGGATTGGCAAATGTTTTAGCTATATTGTAGTATGGTGTACCTTATTTACTTATTAAATACAATAATTGCCTTGATAAGTATAAGTGAATTGTTTCTTTTATGGCGTTCTCTTCAAAAGCCGTTAAAGTTTAGAATATAGTGGAATTACAAAATGTTCTCTATTCATTCCAACTATCTTGCGCAGAAGAGACCCTTTGGGAATATGAGGAGAGGATTACCGACATGGTTAGGAGGGATGATCCGGACAAGCACAGGTGACTATGGCCGGAGATATGGTGAATATCCGGGAGTGGGATGAAGGCTATGAGATCTAACCACCGCCACCGTGAGAACCCTATGATCCCGACAAAGGGCGGAGATAGTTAACATCCTTAGGGACCGAGCTTTCGAGGACCTCAAGATGACCCCCAGGCAAATTCCCGGGACTATTGGAATATGAGCGTGCACGAGGCCTTCGAGACGCCAACCACCAATTTTGGCAACTTCTATGCTCTCCGGAAGGCTTTTCAATCTTCTCATTGTCACCAACATGGGAATAACCAACCGGTGATTGTCCAAGCCTCGCACGTTATAAACTCGTTAGAGCTGCATGCGGAGAGTACCCCTTCATTTAATCCTATACCCTTCGAAACCCCTAGGCTTGGTCTCTTCAGTTATGTTTTCTTTGTTGTCGTTATCTTTGTCGGGGTAAGTAAAACTTTAAGATCTCCATCAGACATACCTACTTTTGTATCAAAACCGTGTACCAATTAACTTGTTGTTGTACTCAACTTGAAATGAAATAAAATATTAATTTTCGTTTTGTATATTATCTTATCGCTATTAGCAAATGTTATCTTAAAGGAATTGTACATTATCAGAATCGCTTTATACTTTCATAAATGCTTACTATAGATCTTTGCAAGTAACGAACGCTTGGCAAACACCTCCAACGCCGCGAGGCCGACACCAAACAGAAGTGATTTTAATGAAAAGGCAACTCGGGCCAATTACAGCCTATGTATTGCATACCAATCCACCGCAACAAACCGGTGAGGACGGGACCAGAATTACCTCCATGACCAATGAGTCCACCGCACAACAACCATCTCCCCCTAGAGCTAGCCCCGCACTGCACAAGGAGGCCTCATGCTAAGCGCCACCAAAGTTCCTCTAAGGATAGCGCCACTTCCTCACACTCAACCACTTCGGGTGTCTTCCGGTCATTGCTATCACCAGTGACCATGGCGTAAGGATAAGGAATACCGTGAAAACCGCTTGATACAGCCATAACTAGTATATGGAAGAATGTGAAGTTGGCTCAATTTGATGGGAAATCCAGAGGCTACTAAAATGCGTAATCCCCGGGTTGACGAGATGAAGGAGTTTGGAAAATCCTATGGAATGACGGAGAAGGATACAGAACGTTATACCACCAACCTTACCGAGCTGCCCCAGATTTGGTGGAAGGGTTATGCTCAGAGCTAAGCACCCGGACAGAGCAGGTGCAAGTTCAAAAGTTCGCTAAGGCTTTTAAATCGCATTACGTGCCTCGCGGCGCGACAAAATGCCGCCAGATCCGCATCTTTACAAGAAGGGCATGTCCGCTCAGCCTGGCTAATCGATGAATTCATCGCGATTGAGGTTGTATGTAAACCGAATGAATGAAAAGAGGGCAGTAGAGGGCTACATTGAAGGGTTGACCCCATCCATTAAACGAATGGTCAAGGCCATAGACCCAAAAATCAAAAGGGTGTTTTTAAGGTAAGGCATTAAGCCTCGAGGAGGACACGCCAAGGAACCAAGATCCGCGACCGCCTCCTTACTCGCAAAGAACGGGCCGGGCCCACACCTTTACAAACCCTGTTCCCCAGTCCTGGCCCTCGCCAGTAACTCTTACGGCCGCCAGAGAAGAAAGTCACCTTTAGCACACCGTGATAAGCGTAACAATGCCGGAAGGGGAAGTTCGAGCCCCCATGTACCATTCCCAAAGAGGCCGAGAACAGCCTCCACGAGATAAGGCATGCTACAGGTGGGAGGAGGCCCGGACACTTCATGCAGAATTGTCCCTATGTTACCCGAGATCGCCTGTACCGGGCCATGGCCTAATCTTGATTGGGAAGAACCGAGTCCAACCTCCCTGCTGGAGGACGAGGCTCCCTTAATACATTCACGGTATGCTCTTATATTCTTGCCACTATAGAACCGCAACGCCGAAAGTCACCTTCATATTTCTACAATAGGCCAAGTAGACAAGAAGCCTTTCATAATTTTGATGGATACCGGTAGTACGCATAATTTTGCTTCCCTAGAATGGCCCCTGTATTACAAAGCTTGAAACATTGAGATCCCCGACCTAAGTCACCACGCTTAGCCGCTGGTAAGATCAGACACACTCATGGTCACGTGATTAACCTTAAAATGCAGGTTTAAAAGGTGCACCACTTGCCTTGGGTGCCGGTGATAATGGACATTGGCAAATATGATCTTATTGTTGGTATGGAGTTTTTGGCATCCGCGAAGGCCAACATAGACGGGCGAGAAACGAGAGGTTACCTTCAACGCCGCTAATGGAGCACGCCGTAACAATAAAAGGTGATCCATTCCACTCTGCTATCTAGTCTATGTCAATCAAGCAGTTAGAAAAAGCTATACGCAGGAATGAACTCCTTTGCCTCATTACACTTGCCTCCATTGAGTCTGACACTAAGCAACAGCAAGTAATAGACACCTTGCCACAAGACATTGCCACCCTTCTTCGAGAATTTAGCGATCTTTTTCCGTGATGAGATCCGTAAGCTTCCTCCTTTCAGAGGGTAGAATGTGAGATAGCTCTAGAACCGTACTAAGCCTGGCCAAAGAAGGCCCCCAGACTCTAATGAGTCCTCCAGAGTTGGCAGAGCTTAAGAAACAACTTCAAGAGTTACTAAACCTAGGTTTTATTCGGCCTAGTGTTTCACCATTTGGCGCTCCTATTCTTTTTGTCAAGAAGAAAGATGGCTCCTTAAGGATGTGTATTGATTATAGGCGGCTCAATAAGCATACCATCAAGAATCGCTATGCTTTGCCTAGGCAGTGATGACCTCATGGACCAGTTACAAGGAGCCAAATATTTTTCAAAGATTGATTTACGCCCAAAACCATCAAATAAGGATAAAGGAGGAAGACATTCATAAGTCTCCCGCCCGCACTGTGATATGGGCATTATGAGTTCAAAAATCATGCCTTTTGATTGACCAATGCCCCCTTAACGCTCATGCGGTTGATGAATGACATCTTTCGCCAATACTTAGATGACTTTGTTGTTATTTTCTTTGACGACATTCTCATCTATAGTAAAACCTTACAAAGAACATGAACAACATCTCCCATTGGATGCGTATTAAGGCCATCGCCTCTTCGCCAAGTTCTCTAAATGCAAGTTTGCCACCCAAGGTCCCACTATTTGGGACATATTATTTCAGCAGAGGGAATTGCTACCGATCCAACCAAGATAGAAGCAAAGAAGGATTGGCCCATTCCATTCCTAATGTTTCGTGGTTCGAGTTTCTTGGGACTCGCAGATATTATCGAAATTTGTTAAGGATTTTGCAACAATTGCCGCGACTCTTACTAATCTCACAAAGCATGAGAAAGTGAAGGATTGGATGGAACATTGGAAAGCAAAAGTCCAAGTCGGCTTTCGTGAACTAAAGGATGCTTTAACATCCGCACCGCCCTCACTTTGCCTCGATCCTCGAAAAAAGGATAAACGCGGGTACACCGATGCTAGTAAGATAGCTACCTGCGGAGTGTTAATGCGTGAGGGGAGAGTTGTTGCCTACGATTCAAAGAAGATGAATGACACAAGAGCAGCCGATACCCTACCCATGATCGAGTTGCCGGCAGCTTGTCCAAGGCCTCCAGATTTGGAGACACTACCTTCTGTGAGAAGATTTCAGCTAGATACGGATCATCGAGTCTCCGCTATCTATCCACCCGCCCAAATCTCAATCTCCGCCGAGAAGATGGATGGAATTCCTCGAGGAATACTTGATTTTCGAGATTGTATACAAGTTTGTGGAAGCACAATGTGGTTGCGGATGCTTTATCACGCCATCCTTTGATAACCCGAACCCATTGTAACGCCATTTCCACACTCACTAGCTAATTTGGGAAACAGATAGAATGCACTTTGACCACAGATCCCTAATTTTGTGATGTTTGGGAGTCCGAGTAAGGAAGCCCCTGATGCATAAAGAACGGAAGCTTTCCGCTCATATAAGAAAGAGGGCAACTTATTATATCACAAGGATAAGTTGTGTGTCCGAGACTTCGTGGGTGCGCAAGCTAATTCTCCATGACACACACAACAACCCTATAGCTGACATGGTTTTATGAAAACTTACTTTAAGATCCGCCTCCAGCCTATTTTTGGCCTTCGATGAAGAAGGACATTGCCGTGATACATTAAGCGCTGTCGTGTGTCAACAAACTAAGGTCGAACAATTAAGAGTTCCGGGAGAGTTGCAACCCTTGATGTCCCCAACGCCAAGTGGGAAGTAATAACCATGGACTTCATTGTGGGCCTCCCACGCATCTCGCGTGGATAGGATGCATTAATGGTAGTGGTCGACAAATTGTCAAAGATGGCTCATTTCCCGCCATGTCGAACCATCGGACACCGCCTTCATTAATCGCTTTGCTTTTTGCAAAAGAAATTTTCGGGTTGCGGGATGCCGAGTAATTGTATCGCACAGGATCCTAAGTTTGTAAGTGCATTCGGAAGGACTTCTTCGCCACTATCCGCACCAAGCTTGTTATGAGTACAAAATTTTACCATCCTCGCATGATGGTCACCATTTAACGGTCAATTGTATTATCAAGATATGCTACGGCTATGTATGGAGTAAACAAATACAATGGGCGGATTATATTTATCCGTAGAATTACCCTATAATGCAAGATAAAAGCAGAGTCTTCCAAGATGTCTCCCTTCATGATAAATTATGGCTATCAATGTCTTACTCGCATTACACATGGCATAACCCCTCGCTTCTAAAGTGGAGGTCTCAACAACTCCTTTTAGAAATGCAGCCTTGGTGGAGGAGGTTCGTGGTTACTTATTACGCACGCAGCCGTCAAGAGTCTAGCGGATAAGCACCGAACCCCACCAGTCTTCCGTGGGCTTAATCGCTTTGGCTTAAGATCAAAGTAAAACAAGCCAAGCTTAAAATTGGTAATCAGAAGAAGTTGGCACCCAGATGGGCCGGGCCGCTCAAGATTAATCAACGCTGGGGGAGAGTGCATATCGCTAGACTTGCCGCCCGCTTGAAGATCCACAAGGTCTTTCACGTGAGTCTTCAAAACAACACACCCCCGATCCCAGAGGAGGTTTTGGATACCCCAACCCTCCTAGAAATGACCAAGAGCAGCTCGAATAGTCCCCCAAGCTCTTCTTGATCGAGCTTACAAAACGTACTGAAGGACTCAAATGTTGCAATACTTGGTCAAGTGGAAGCACTTATCGGTTGAGGATGCTACCCGGGTGATGAAAATAGACTTTGAGAAGCACTACCCGGACTTCATGCGGGAATCTCGGGTCAGCACTCATCAACGATGCTATCAACCCCCGCCTCCCGTGTAAGCTTGAAGGCTTGAATTGCCGAGAATCATGTTGTAGAGGGGTAGATGCATCGATCTTATCATAATAACCGATGATGAGATCACCTTGGTGTTCTCTAGGACGTGGTCCCTTCTAGATAGATTTTCTTTTATTTATAGGGGGTGGTCCCTTCAACCACAATCTAATTATATATTATTGATATACGGGTATATTGACATGTGTGCCAGCTGAGCGCATCGCCACCGCCATGTATAGAGGGTTGCCGATAACCCAATCTTTCTCAGATTGGCTTTTCTACATATGTGACTTTTGTCGTCCATAATGTTTTAAATCGGACTTTGGTCCTAAACTTTCTTTGATGATAACTTTGTATAAGGCACTTTGGTGCTTGAACCTTGATATTTTCAACTTCAATTATTACTGTCCGAAATGCTATAATTCCAACGTATTAATGTTATATTCTTAATTTTATTTTCTAATTGAATTCTTTTAAATATATGTATCCGACTAACTAACCCCAATGCGAGGACAAAGATTATTTTTAAGGAGGGGAGAATGTGACGCTCCACGATTTATACGGCTCACGCTTTAACGCATTTATACTCTGACACGCATAAATACACGCGACGCCACCCCCTAAAGGTAACCAACATGGGGTAACGCCCACTTAATGGTAACCTAGGGGTTACTTTTAAAGAGGATTAAATTAGCTATGCTAATTTAACCATCAAAGTTAATAACCTATAACTTAGGAAATTAAGGACTAAATAGGATTAGTTAGGCTAATTATCGCTTTTGGGAGGCGCCCACCTTTGCCCCAATCGATTAGGGAGCATGGGGATTGCCAAATTAGGGTCGCCAACCCGATCCCTATCCCCTGCTTTTGACTCCTTCAATTCGCCCAAAGAAGGAGCGGTGAGCCGAGCCATCATACAAGCGAGCCACCATACCAAGTCGAACCCCGAACCCTCAACTCGTGAGATGGAGCCGCCCCATGGTAACGAGTCCCAAAATTTAACTCTCGTGGGTGGCTAGGATAGCCACAATTCTAGATAACGCCCCTATTGGGCCTTGGTTGTGTTTTTCCTCGTTTCTTTGTGTTTCAATCATAGGAACTAACCCTTGGTTGTAAAAGTAAGTCTCTTTATATTCGATTCTCGCTCTTGCTCAAAGGATGGATTGTTAATTTTTTGTCTAGTCCGGACTCAAATGTGGGGATTACGGGGGTAGAGACCCTCGAGCCATGTATTGTAGTATGCTCCTAGATAGCACTCAGAGTCCCATTAATTAAGGCTCAGGCACAAGAACCCACCGGGTCCTAGATGCTATGGTCCGCTTAGCACTGCACAAGGAACACACGCTGGTGAAGTGGGGTGGGGTCTTGCACAACATACAAGGCTCCCGAGACTCCTACAAAGTGAGCTAGGCCCGATAATGGCCACGCTTGAGGGCCGGGTATGGGTCCGACACTCCCCGGGTGTAGTGGTGTGACCCGTGATGGGGCACCGTGCACTTGGAGTAGATTTAGGGTGAGTAAGTCTGCACGGATGCTGGGTCGCCGATGCGCACGTATTCTCTAGCTCACCCATGGAACCACCGGGCGGATTCCGAAGGGGACGCTTCCCGACCGGGCCTCATCGGACCAGCGCCATGAACCCGGAGTAGGTTCAAAGGGTGATACCTTGAGCTCCTGCTCTCCTAAGGCTATAGCGGCCATAGCATGAATCACCCATCCGCAAAGTGTGCACAGGAGGGGCGGATGGAGTGGACAACCCTAGCCGATGTTCTATGCCGCCCAACGCCATGCCAAGACCTGGCCCGCCGATTTGAGGCCCACGATCCACACCGGAGTCCGAGCCGGGTAGAACTTGGGGTTTGGGCGTTTTAGGTTTAGATGCATATTCTATGCCGATGGTATTTGGATGGATGCGCCACCCTTCGTGGTGGATGTTTATGTATATTTATGCTGTGTGCTAACCCTTGTATTCATGCTTCCGCGACGTAGGGGTCCCATTGAAGGCGCAATTTAATGACCCTTCAGATGTCCTTCTTTCGGGCATCATTTCATAGATGGCCCGAAATAGACGGAGGGCCCTGCTCATGGTTGCCATGGGAGGGGAAAGTCCCCGTATGTATACGGCCGAGGGACGTATATATTCTGGGAGCGTCACAATTCATTCATCTATCTATCTATCTATCTATCTATCTATCTATCTATCTATCTATCATTCATTATAAGTAATTTGAATATTGCAATACAAGAATCAAGTTCATGAAGGATCAAAATGCAACACACCATTTATTTCACTCTAAACAATGCACAACTATTCTAGAAATACAATGCACAACTGAGCATTGTCACTTTCATTTATAGAATGTGGACAAATTGAATTGGAAATATAATCCCTAGAAACACATTTCATTGTAATCTCAATTCCCTGCATTGCATACCAAGGGCGGCCGCCTAAATATACACAAATACACTGTTATAAGATGGGCAAAACAACAATAACATCAACAATAACATCTGCTGAAGAGGATTGGATTTGCACCAAGTGCTATCGTCAAGAAGGCTACATCTATTGAAAACTGCCGCAATAAATGAGCCAAATCTAAAGTCCATATACTACAAAAATACAGATAAAGAGAATGGATCAACACAAATAACATCAAAGATTTTCTAGATCATACAACTTGCCCCATGCAGAAAACACAGGCTGTTCTATTATAGAAATCTGTTATAAATAATCTCCTCAGTAATAAAGACTTGGAAGTAATAAATTGACTCGCTAATACTTAACTAGAACCATAAGAATTGGCACATGGAAAGGTGTGTCTTATTCCAACAAAAATTTGCATGGGATCTTATGCCTCCCATCATGTCTACTATTCCATCTACAATATCCAAAACTGATACCAACAAATTCTTTATTTACTTTTCTACCTTGTTTACAGGTTTCAAATCCACTCCTTTTTCAAGTATGTTTGTCAGATGATATGTTCTCCACTAACTTAATCTACATTTTACTTTCCATATCCTCTTCAATTTGTTCATAATCCAATTATAGCAGACTCCACCTTCTAACATGGCACCGAATCTTGATATCTTGTATTATCAAGGAATTTGTTGTATCATCTCTTTTGCTGAGTGGTTTAAAAGTTGTACCTGGGCCTCAATCACGCAATCTGCAAAGATCAATGGTTGTGCACATGGCTTTATCATGGATAGAAGCAGATACGTTCAAAATTCCAACCACTCGCGCAACTCTTCTTTGAGCACTCAAATACGTCTAGAGATGAAACAACAAAGCCCATAGACAAGATACATCTTAAAAAACAAATTGTAGCAACAAAAGTAGACGCTTTTGTTATGATCCTACCAGTCCTCAATGAAGACTGATCAGATTTTCTTTAAGGCTAACTATAAGCCGCATATGTTTGCATGGAAGGCTTTTTACATTGCCAGCTAGACAACCAGACCAGACCTAAAGTGCACTTGCCACTTCCAACAAAAGCACTTAGACCAGTAAGTGCAGACCAATAAGTGTAGAAGATAATCCCCACAACCTAGCCTATTTAACTATTGATGAATCGTACCTTGTGGTTCCGCAAAGGTCACCTAAGTATCTTAAATCACAGTCTTGTACACCAATTGCCTTCAGAACCATAGAGACACAAGCTAAGCCACAATCCCAACTCCACAATTGTCGAACGTGTGGAACCTGAGTAATTAAGACAGAATAAGAAAGAGATTCAGACCTCTTTAAATCTAACAAAAGGACTAGTAGTTTCACTTGAGAATGAAAATATGCTTGCAAAGGCTTGTAATGCCTGTATAAGGGAGGGCAGGTGCCGACTAATGAAAATTGCACGAAATAATGCACGGGATAAATATACGGAAGAAAAAAAGAGTTTTATCCTAATTCATGGGAACCAAACAACAAAGCAGCTTGGACGCTTCTGCCATACATGACACTGTTGCCTTGAAACCCACCAGACCTGTGGCTTTTGATAAAAATACTTCAAATATATGAGCAACTCTCTATATACGATTCCATTAGTCAATAAGATGCATAGAATGATGCTTTTAAATGTCAAAGGAAATAGACATCATATATAGAAGTGCATTCATTTGCTCAATATCTAGCAATTGTAGCATCAGAAAATGATAAACATATTGCTTCAAATCACACTAGATCATGTAAAACCTACCCGACAGCTCAAGCCCTAATCAACACGATTAGGCTATGGAAACCTCCCGATTAGACTCCCTGCACATCTATCTACTCCATCTGATTACTCCTTAATTTATTTCTGTGAGTTCCGATCAGTATGGAGTCGGTTCTCGGTGGACACAATCGTGTCACATTCAAATAGGTTTTGCCTCCAAGTTTGGGGCCTTAACCGTCTCGGGATAAATGGAAAGTCTTAACCATATAAACACCATACCATGGTTTTTCGCTTTATACTTCAACTTCATATAACCATTATAATATGATCAACTAGTGCCCATATTATCACTTCTGTGCAACTTTGATCTTTCAGATATAACCTGTAGCAGTGCAACCATCTGCTGTGCATAACCCCTAAGGAAATGTGATGATTGTAACTCAAATTTCCCAACATTCCTCCTTCAGCACATTTCCCTGCAACACTGCAACATTAGATCATTTCTGGATTTCTGTCAGTGCTTTTCCTCCTTCAGCTCATTTCCCTGTAACATTTAGTTCATCTCTAAATTTCTCAAACTTGCTTGCTGTCAGGGCTTTTGTGAATATGTCTGAGATTTGTTGAGCAGTGTTTACGTATTCCATTTGGATGTATCCTTTCTCTGCTAGATCCCTGATAAAGTGAATATTTAGTTCAATGTGCTTAGTTCTCTCGTGATCAACGGGATTTTTGACAATGGCAATGCTGCTTTGACTATCTGTTAAGATTCTTGTTGGCTGAATTTGCACACATCTCAATTCTTCTGCAAGTCTTCGTAACCATGTTATCTCTTTGGCCACAAGAGACGAGGCAGCATACTCTGCCTCTGCTGTTGACATAGCAATTGCCTTTTGCTTTTGACTCCTCCAAGCTATTGGACCTCCTCCTAAGAATATCACATATCCTGATGTGGATTTTCGAGAGCTTAAGTCCCCGCCCCAGTCAGCATCACTGAATGCAAGCAATTCGAGATTTTCATTGTTGTAAGTTATTCCATGTTCTGCTGTTCCCTTTAAATATTTCAGTACCCTCTTACCTGCATGCCAATGCTCTTTGCTAGGATTGTGGCATCTTCGGCTTAATATATTTACTATGTAGGCAATGTCTGGTCGTGTGTTGTTAGCCAAATATAGCAGACAACCAACTAATGCCCTGTATGGAGTGTTCTTCATTTCTGCCACTTCATTTTCTGTCAGAGATATTTCTGCAGTAAGTCTATGACCTGGTACCACTGGGGTTTTGACTGGGTTTGCTTCTTCCAGTTTGAATCTCTTGAGCATGTTGTTTATATGTCTGGTTTGTTTGAGCTTGAGCATTTTGTTTTGTCTGTCTCGTACAACCTCGATACCCAAGAATTGTTTTAACTCTCCCATATCAGACATTTGGAATCTAGACATAAGAATGTCTTTGCAATGATTCATGCAACTCGGATTACTTGTTGCCATGATACAATCATCGACGTAAAGAGCAATTATACAGAATTCATCCCCTACTTGGAACCTGTACAAGTTTCCATCATTCTTAAATTTTTGAAAGCCTTGTTCTTTAAATAACCGGTCCATGCACATGTACCATTCTCTAGGAGATTGCTTCAATCCATATACCGCCCTGTTTAATCTCCATACTTTGCTTTTTTCAACTTCAATTCCTGGTGGTGGTCTCATAAAGAGTTTTGCATTTAGAAATGCGGTTTTCACGTCCATGTGGTGCAATTCCAGATTTCTTGCATTTGCTAAGCTGAGTAATAATCTCAGACTTGTTAATTTTACAATAGGGGAGAAGGTTTCACCATAATCCTTACCCTTTTCCTGTGTATAACCTTGCGCTACCAGCCTGGCCTTGTATCTCTTAGTTCCATCTGCATTTAGCTTAATTTTGAACAGCCATTTGCTACCAACAATATTTTGGTTTTCAGGACAGTCTACAACTTCATAAGTTTGCGTGTTTTTGAAAGAGTTTAACTCATCCTTCATGGCAGCAATCCATTTAGCACTATCTTCACAGTCTAAGGCTTCATCACAACTTCTGGGCAGAACTAGATCATCCATGATGGCCAAAATTTGCTCATGTGTATGCTCGAGATGTTCAACTCTTCTACTTTTGCCACTTTCATCCCTGCCATAGTCATTCACATTTATTTTTAAATCTTCAAGCAATTTTTCAGTCTGAGTTTTTCTCCTCTTAGTTTCTTCCACTTTGTCCAATTCAGTCTCAGGCTCACTGATTTTTGGACTGTCATCTGTACTTTCTTCATCGTTTATGTTGCTGGTAGGCATATATGCTGAGTCAAGAGTGTCTTCTTCTAGATCAGGGTCAAAATTAAACTGGACTTGCTTTTCTAGCTTAGGCTTTGTAACTTCCACAACTTCTTTTGAATATCTATCCTTGTACAATACATTTTCATTAAATACTACATCTCGGCTGACCACTATCTCCTTGGTCTCAGGTATGTATATTCTGTATCCTTTGGATTCTTGATCATAACCTATTAGAAAACCAACTTTATCTTTGCTGTCCAACTTCTTTCTGAGCTCAGATGGCATGTGAGTATAAGCTAAACATCCATATGTTTTAAACATATCAAAATTGACATTTTCTTTTGAGTTTGCCCATAGTTTATCTGGAACATTACCTTGTAGTATGGCCGATGGCAGCTTGTTTTGAACGAGAATTGCTGTCTTCAAAGCTTCCTCCCAAAGGTAATTTGGAAAACCACTGAATTTAATCATTGTTCTTACAGCATCCATGATCGTCCTGTTCTTCCGTTCTGCAACACCATTCTGCTGAGGACTGTACCTGCACGTTAGTTGCCTTCTAATCCCATTAGAGATGCAAAAAAGCTTAAACTTGTTCGACAAATATTCTCCTCCACGATCTGACCTAATGCATTTAATTTTTTTTTTCCTGTTTCTCGTTCCACTTCTGCCACAAATTGTTTCAAAGCAGCTAAGGCTTGTGATTTTCGAGAGAGACAGTAGCAATAGCATTTCCTACTGTAATCATCTATAAAAGAGATGAAATATCTCTTGTTAGATCTGCTTCTCACATTCAATGGCCCACATAAATCAGTGTGAATTAGCTCTAGAGGTTCTTTTGCCCTGTATTTTGATTTTGTAAATGGTAGCCTGTTTAGCTTTCCCAGCATGCATGATTCACACAAAAACTTTTCATCTTTCAGATTATTGCATTTAATCCAACCCCTTTTTGCTAAGAATCTGATATTGTTTGGATTGGTATGCGCAAGCCTGTTATGCCATAACTCAACATCATGTGCATTTACTGAATTCACACTTATAGACGAATTGTTTTTCATTGAAAACAGATTTCCACATCTCTGAGCCAAAAACTTTAATTCATTTCCAAGAAAGATTTTACAAGCTTGTGAGTCAAAGTTGACTCTGTAACCCAAGTCTACTAATTGGCTAACTGAAATCAGATTTTTTATGATGCCTGGAACACATAGAACATTTTGAATATCCACTATGTTCCCCTGCAAGTCAGTGAGCTGTAACAGTCCACTACCTTCAATTGCTTGTAGCTCCCCGTTTCCCACTTGGATATTTCTGGAATTTGCTTGTTTAATGTCCTTGAGTAGATCAGTAGATTGCACTACTGATCTCTCAGCTCCACTATCAACTACAAGATCGTCAGACATGGTATTAGCTTTACACTTTTTGGTATCAACAACAAAAGCATTGATTACCTCATCCTCATCTTCAGTTTCTTTTTCCTCGTGTTCTTTTTCTTGTGCAATGTGTATTCCAGTTTGATGTCTTCCTCCTCGACCTCTGCTTGCATAGCTTTTCTTCCCTTTAGTTTCTTTGCCTCTTCCTCTTCCTCGGCTGTAGTCTTTTGGAGAAGAGCATTTTACTGCCATATGCCCTTTACCTCCACAGTTAAAACAACCGATCTCATTATTATTAAGCTTAGGGCACTCGTTTTTGTAGTGTCCTGCCTCATGACAGTAGAAACAATTACCTTTTCCCTTTTTTCCAGCAAATAGAACCTCAGTGGTTTCATCACTTCCTTTAGCTTTCTTTGTTCATATTCAGTTCTAAGGATGTTTTCTGCTTCTTCTCTTGATTTACTCATGTTTCTAATAAACAGGCCTAACTGATCATTCTCAACTATAGCCCTAGAGATCTGCAGAACTTGACTTCTTTCGGACACATGTACCCGGGGGCTTCACCCCTTTATATAGAGCATATGGCATGTGTGTGCAAGGGGTCGACTGAAACCCCCCTGTATACGGCTTTTTGCGGGCGAAACCCCCCAACCATACGTACATATGAATTTTAATTTTTGGCCCCTTATCCGTACATGTACTCCAGTCCCAACTAGCAATCCATATACCCTTTCCCATACATATACTGGACACCATAAGAAAAGTCCTAGCCCTTGTAGCACATATGGTAAGACATCATTTTTGGAATATTTTTTTAGTCATTACAAGAGCTAGCTAAGCTAGTTTGTTGTAGGGGTTTGGAGCTTGATTATTCAAATACAAGCCCATATTAAATGCAAGGTTAAAAGGGGGATTAACATCATAACGTATGGCAAATAAAGACTATACAAAGTGTGTCAATCCCGATGTCAATAGAATAGAATAGAATAGAATAGAATAGAATGCAATGTCCATTGAATGATTGATCTAAGTTGATTAGGGAGTTGAATTATCAATTGCCCTACAAAGTTTATAAGGCAAGATCAACAAGATCAAATAGCTTCACAATTCTTAGCCAATGTTGGCCAATGGTTTATAATGTTGAAATGTTGAAATGGTTCATTATTGCATGGCTCCTAGACTTCCTAAGGTCATTATTATAAGCTTCCTATGGTTCATTATTATAAGGTAGGATTATTCATAAAATCACATCATTGCATGGTTCATATGATTACTAAATTACATGATTGCATGGCCAGAAATTGCATAATAGCAACTTATGACTTTATTATAAGTTCTTATAACATCATCAGTTGAATTGATATGCACAGAAGTGAGGCTTTCAAAATTCTCATATGTGTATATTGTGGGACTACGACTTGTATGTAGTAGGCTGCTTGCCTCTGCAGTTTTACTTGCCAAAACCATCCTAGTCCGCATAAGATTAATGTCATAAAGCTGTAAAGACCCATCCTCAGATCCGAAATGAGTAAAAAATATTGATTCAATCAGCAATGGCAAGAAATTAAACACGGGAAGAGGACAAATATAGCACCATACCTTATCCGGAGCTTTGTTCACCAACATAGCCCAAGTAACACCGTGGTGGAGTGCCACGCACATAGCCTACTATCTTCTCATCTTCATGGTTAACCACAACCACCTCTCCTTGAAGTGTCCCAAAGACCATGAGACTCATCACCACGGGATGGTACTCAAACCGACGAGGCTTGAACCTCCGAACAATACCATTACTTGACTTTTGGACCTTGCATATGGAACTCATGGCGTGCCATGCGCATGTTTAACTTAGAGGCACAAAGAGTCCTTTGCATTCCAAAGATTCCTTTTTTGTGTTTGCGGTAGACTTTAAGAGGTCTCTACACCAAACCATTGCTCATAATCATCGTGATACCAAGAACCTTCTAAGTAAATATAGACCACCAGTTTTGATGATCCTTTGTCGCAGTAAGACCGCTCTCTCGCCGATATTTCTCGTAAAGTGCCTTAATAGCATCCCCGTCACTGCAATAGCTTCAACAATAGATATCCTTGGTAGCTTGTCTTTACTAGGTTCCTTGAAGATAGATTATGATGGTCACCAATCCAAGAAGATCAGCCATTGGCGCTTCGCAAAGACTTCGTGTTAACTATAGCCTTGGCACTATTATTTTCATCTCGAATGCCGCTTTCGAGAGACAACATCGGCCAAGTGAGTGGTCGCTTGAGTCGCAGTGTTGGTTGCCTGATTCTACATCAACATAGAACTCCTTTTAATGCTGAAGTCCATAATGGTGTACAACAAACGAGACATCTCTTTCAACACGGATAAGGTTTTCAAAATGTAAGTTAACTTATGTAAAAGCTCAATATGACATGCAGAGTGTCCTTCAATTTAGTGTAGGCAAACTTGTTTGGAAGATAGAAGACAACACGTAAATAATTTTGAGACCAAGTAAACTGCAAGTTGCTCTTGGAATAGCAAGCACTTATCTCTCCCCTATTTTGGAAAGAGCGTGCCAGAGTAGGCAAAGGCCATCGTCAATGCTGAAAATTTGTGATTGGAGATAAAATCAATGCTATCATCAATTCAAGGAAGTTTACAGAAAGGCAAGCAAGCAAACATTTGGACAGTAAAAAGGTAAAGTTCTGTAAAAAAAGCAACAACATGCCAGAGCACCTTCAAAGATTTGCAACATTTGACTGTTCTACAAATATCAAGCCACTACATTATCTAGAAGTGCATGGATACTCAAACTCCAACTTTTTCCTTTATCTCAAGATGAAAAAACAATTGTGCCAAGCAGAAATCGCATGTTCTAACATGCTCTGGCATGTTATAACTTTCCCATCTAACCCCAAAAATTGGCAAATCAACAGGCAGAGTTACATTTGTACCATCAGATAGAATGCAGTGATATAGACGGCACATAGGAGCTGGGGGCCATGAGCAATGTGGCATCTACATAACCAAAGGTGAACGAAAGGCCTAGCTTAATTGTTTAGGATACATATAACTAAATTACCTGATGATGGCACAGTTGTTGCATCATGACCAAAATTCAAAATAAGAAAGTATTGTGCTTTTTTTGTGCCATCAACCAGGTGTGGCAGCCCGCCTCAAAAATTTCTGAGGCATAATTCTCTCTAGGTGAGGTAATAAACTCTCTCTCTCATATTATAATCAAGATATCAGCTTCTACCATAATCAAGCTCTGTTACATTGCCATGGCCAAAGAATGCTATTGCCATAGTCAAAATGTGCAGAACCTAGCCACAGAGATTGATCTACTTGGAAACATTTTGGAGGCTTTGACAAAATGAAAAGCACATGATCAAAGTAAATCATGTTAGAAACAAGCAAAATAGACCAAATAATGCTAAGCAGGGTTAAACAAGAGCGACCTAACCTGTGGGTTAAACAAAAAACTCGATGAAGAAACTTGTTGAAAACTTGCTGAAAAACCTTGTTGAAACTCGCTGAAAATCGTTATTGAAACTGGTTGATGTTCCAAAACGACTTCCTGGCACAAACTCTGATATTATCCCTCTGAAAAAAGAGGTAGAACATGGTCGGATCAGAGAATCGAGAGAAGCAAAAAGTTTAGAATAAAGAAATGTAAAAAGCAAAGCAAGAAAATGCCTTAGTCGAATGCAAACCCTGTCGGATCCAAATAAGAAGCCCTATACCCCTACCCGGATCCATGCGGGAGCGCCATTTCCCGCCCACCACCCCTACCGTTTTGAGTACTGCTAGAACTTGGTTTTTCGTACAACCAACCCATACGTCTACGGACCCCTTTGCCAATTAAAAAACCCCCTACCAGTCACGATGTTGGTCTATACGGGTTCTTAATGGTGAAGTCCCCGGGCACATGTACTCCAGCTCCAGATAGGTCTGCTATAATATTATCGAACTTATTGAAAAATTCTGAAACATCCCCATCGTCTTGGAGTTTCAATCCTCTTAGTTCATTTTCTAATAGATCAATCTGCGAGCTTGTTTTCTCCTCATAGTGCTTTAACAGAAATGACCACATTTCTCTAGGTGACTTATTTCTGAGCTTAAGTCTAATGGTAGCACTAACCTTACATGAGATGATCCCTTGGGCTTCTTTTATCTTTGCATAGGTTGTCTTTGCTGCTCCAGCACTATCAGAGGCTCTCCCTGCACTTGCTTCACCAGCATTAGCTTTTCCTGTCTTTTCTGCCACATTAACAGAACTTTCAGACTGTGACACAACATCCAACACAGCACTATCAATCTCTGGATCTACCAGATTCCACAACTCCTCTACTTCCAAGATATGTCTGATAGAATCCTTCCAGACTTGGAAGCCTGCCCCACCATTAAATACTTCAATGGTGCTCAACAAACTAGCCCCAAAGCGGCTTGACATCTTTAGTGAATTGTTTTGATAGAATCTGCTCTGATACCAATGATAAAAAATACTTCAAATATATGAGCAACTCTCTATATACGATTCCATTAGTCAATAAGATGCATAGAATGATGCTTTTAAATGTCAAAGGAAATAGACATCATATATAGAAGTGCATTCATTTGCTCAATATCTAGCAATTGTAGCATCAGAAAATGATAAACATATTGCTTCAAATCACACTAGATCATGTAAAACCTACCCGACAGCTCAAGCCCTAATCAACACGATTAGGCTATGGAAACCTCCCGATTAGACTCCCTGCACATCTATCTACTCCATCTGATTACTCCTTAATTTATTTCTGTGAGTTTCGATCAGTATGGAGTCGGTTCTCGGTGGACACAATCGTGTCACATTCAAATAGGTTTTGCCTCCACGTTTGGGGTTAACCGTCTCGGGATAAATGGAAAGTCTTAACCATATAAGTGCGATTTATCTGCGTTTTGAGATTAGCAGATAAATCCGCTTCTTGAGGCTAGTTGAGAGAGTCCCCTCCTGGAGTATTTATAGCCTTGTTGCAGTTCTCTCATTTTCATCAGCCGTCTTTGAGTCTTCCCCTTTGTGGTCGCATGCCCCACCCTCCCCCCCCGCCCTTTGGTTTTAGCCCTGTGTTGTAACCTTGCGTTATTGAAGTTTTCTTGTAGTCAATGTCTTAGTTTTTCATCTTGATTAGCTCGTTGTTGACTTCTTGATCTTGTGAGGGTATCCTTACAATGGGCTGGAGGCTCTCACGCCAAGCATTGTTGTTGGGGTAAATCTTTTGTCTTGAATGTTGGGATTTAAGTGGGGACGATGTTGAGGGCCCTTGCGCCATGGTGGTGGGCTCTCGTATGCCAAAGATGTGGCGGCCTTTGTGCCAAGATTGGGGTCCTCATACCAGGGGTTTCGTTGTTCTTTTTGCAGGGGTTTCTTTGTTCCTTTTGCAGATTTGCTCAAAGATGGATGTCCTTTGCATGTTTTGCGAGTATCTTGGCATGTTGGGGTCGTGGCGGACATTAGCAACAAAGGCCTTTAAATCTTTATGTACTTATTTTGAGTTTTGGATCCTTTGTGGTCCTTTGATGTCTTTTGTATGCCCAAAAAGGCCGGTGTGCATGAGGGATTATTAGTAGTGGTAAATTATTGTACTGCAATTTTGGAAATAAAGGGGAGGGCCACATGGCTCATTCATTTAGACGTTTTGGGATGGTAATGAGTTCATATTGTAAATCTGGTTCTTTCCAGGACTATAACAATAGAGTTGACTACATTTGACATGACATTTTCAAGGCTTTATTTAGCTGGTTTGTCACACGTACCTAGAGTTGTTTATTACACTTTGCTTTCATATTGTTAGTTGGTTCATGGTTTAGTATTGCCATTAGCATCCTTATTGTTTTCTAGTTGTCCTTCCCTAGTTTGGGCCCTCTCAATTTTGCATTTAGTTGGAGTGTTATCCTAATTTTTAATTTACTATCCATCTCACATTGAGTTGAGGTGTTTGAGGGCAAGCATTTGGCTTGCTGAGCTTGGAGATAGACCCATTTATGGAGAACCAGATCACAACGTGAGGAGCATTCTTTCTAGCTATTAGCATGTGCTATAGCCGCCAAACTCCATTCCACCTCAAGATTCATCCAGTTGTACATTTCTTTAGATGCTTGAAGCTGTGCTTAAGAGTCATTGGGTAGAGCTATTTCATTCTGTGCCTTCAGAACTAGGGTTATTTTATCAGACTGAACATCTTCTTTTCTTTGACTACCAGAGCTTTAATTACAGTTGCTCTTCAAGTTTTACTTTGCTTTGCTCTATTGTTCAGCTGTTTCTTCATTAGTGATCCTTATTACAACAACAGGACAACAGCAATAGGACCTCGAAGCATGCCCAACAATGCTGAACTGATCCAGCAAAAACACAAAGATACTCTGCTGAACATCGTTGCCTGAAATCTGTGCTCAAATGCTCACCTTTGGTCTAGGTGAAATCTTGCATGTTGCACTGGAAAAAATGAGACAGGAAAGGGAACTGGGAGATTGGACTGCAGTTAGAAACACAAGGATACTGCACCAGAATGCAAAAATTGCTCCATGCAAAATGAATTGAAGGCAATGCACAGAACAGAAACACGACACTATTCTACTTCCAGCCAGAATCTAGATTAAAAAGCAATGGGCAAACAGACTAGAACAAGTAATGTTAAAGGCTGTAGACCAGCAAGACCACAAAAAGGAATGGCCTATTTGTTGCAGAAGAGTAGAGTTTAGTGTGTAATCCATATAGTTCATGTTTATATGTGCTAACACTGTTTTGGTGCTTAGGTAGATTATGCATGCAGACAAACTAATGTATTGGTTACATTTTCTCGAGTTAAAAGTCTGTTCTGTATTGTTCTAAATAACTCCGATTGTGGTTTGCATACCCAGCCTGAGTTTTTGTGGTTCTGTACATTGGATATAGGGTTCAACTTCACATGTTTGTATACATAGTTCTAGCTCTCAGATATTTCAGGGATTTTTCATGTTTTCGAATGTTCATGCTGTTGGTTCAGGAAATGATTTGCAGTTCAGCCCATTTGAACTTCCGTTGGTGCCACATAAGAGCAATGATGGCAGTTCAGATTCTACTTAATCAAGTTTATCTGTTTGTTTTGAATCCGATTCAAGCTGATGTGATGTGGTGGTTGCGAATGCTTGCTAGTCTAACCTTGCTGCTGTTTAGAATCAACACTCACTATGGAGGCAAGATATACATAGTATCCCAACCATAAGAGTACAGAAGTCATGAATATCAGGAGATTTAGGACGGTTATTTGAGGAAGGCAGGTTTTCTTTTAAAGTTTTGTGTTATTCTTATTTTTGTTGGTACAAAAATTTAGGAATCAAACTATGCAAGAATGAAAGAAAAACCTGCTCAGCCTCCAAGAGGGCATATCCATAAGCATAAGAGACCAAAACAAACACCCACCCTAAATTCCGAAGAGAAAGGAACCTGCTCAACCTCCCAGAGGGTATACCCATAAGTGTAGGAGACAAATAAAACACCCACTTGAAAAAACACCCACCACAAATGCCATTTAATGACCATCTCAAGATTGATATTAACCAAATGGCCAAGACGCAAAATTTTAAAAAATTAGAGTCTAGAAGGTCTAGATAGATTAAAAGGTATCCCTATAAGAATACGAAACTCAAGATATGGGTGACTTAGAATAGAAAAATGTGTCCATATAAGAACATAAAACTCAATATGTGAGTGATTAAAAAAACCCAGCAGACCCCCAGCTATGCTATGGATGCATATGAACACTCAAGGTTCGATTCACCATCTTGATGAATTGGACCTGTACCCCACCCAAATACGGCAACAAAGCTCCGAACTTTGCAGGTCCTAAGACAAACAACTTCAGAACAACATAGCACCAAAGTAGAAACTAGTTCAGTGTAACTCAAAAGCATACTCAAAACATCAAGCAGATCAAAATCTACACGTTGGAACTATACGACCCTGAGGAGGAAGTTTGAGAAGGCAAACCAAAACAAAATGCTGAAAATCGAAAGCTTAAACAAGCACACTTGCTAAAACACCCCCTCACTTTATGCACAATCTAAAGCCCCATCAACTTATACACAATCTAAAGCACACAACAACTGGTAAAATAAAGGGGAGAATAAGCTCCAACAAACCCACTCCTACGAAGGTCCTTCAATGCAAGCTTAATAACATTGAATCTAAAGGCACTGAAGGATGAACCCGGTTGCTACTAAGTGTGCCATAAAATGAAAGGTGAAAGGTTTCATTGGAAAAATGACTCAATCGAATAAGCACCTCACTAAGCCATATAGAAACTGGAAATCACTACAAGTCATATAGATGGGAGCAAATTGACACCTTTAGACTAAGCGAATGGTTAGCCACAAACCGCAATCTAAGGGAAGCAACAAGAGAGGCAAAGTTCCATGTTTGGCAAGAATCATAAAATTCTAAAATACTGTCCAACATCAACAATACCATCTAGACAAGAAATTCCCTCAAGGTTAACCAGTTGTGGAACTTGCGTGCCGCAAAACACAACATTATTATGTAATCACAAGGGAATTCCTAAGACTAAATTAACTATTAGGCACAAGGCTTATGATTGAGATTCTATAAGTGCCATTAGATAATGAAACGCGTCAATGCAACAATGCAAAAGCTTACGTTAAATTAAACTACATCTCAACCAACACACATTCCCCAAAAAAAAATAGCATCTAAGCATAAGTCCTGCAATCAAACCTAAAACTACTGCAAAGGATTTAACGGTGGAGTGATATATGCTAGAATTATATTGGCAAGGACAAGTCAACAAAGTTGCAAGTAAAACATGATCTAAAGCTCCAACACTAGATAGGCAAATCAAGTAGGTTACACAAAAGCAAAAAGTTAGAATGATCTAAAGACTAACATTATCAATATTAATTAAAACAAGATCAAAGGTCTAGGACGATTTCTCAATATGAAGAGAGTATATGGGTAAAGAAGCCTACACGTGAAGCTTGATGGTGCATATAAAAGATGCACGATGTGATTTGTGAACGAGCAGAAAAAAGATGCGGCAGAAGTTACATAACTCTAATGAACAAGAATAGTTCAAGACACTAGGATTGCTAGCAATATGTAAGGGCAAAAAATAAGTTCCCCAGCTCATAAAAAAGTATCAAGGATTCAATCCGATAAGCCTCAAGAGAACTTATAAAGTAAAAATACCTCGAAGCCAAGAGGCCTCAAATTTGTAAAAGTCACCAATCCAACTAAAAAGTAGAAATACTTCGAATCAAGAAGCTTCTCCTCCAACGAATGTAACAGGACACCTCTGCACGCCTTGGTTCGAGTTCCAAAATGAAGTGCCAAATGATTGTTGGCGCCTACAAAACCTGCCTTTATAGAACCTTCATTGAATAGATAGTTGAACCACCATCATTGCCACAATAACTAAATCATAATACCAAAAAGGAGTTTGAATATCTAGAGCATGACGAATAGCTTATGCGAAAATTTGGTGAGTAGGGACTCCATATCCAGGATGTAAGCTAATACTCGAAGAAGTTGCAAACTCTCAGAAATGTGCAAGCAAATGACCACCAAGCATATGAACAAGAATATACGTAGTTGTAATGTCTAAATCGGGAATAGAATTGGAAAGATAACCTAAACTGGGCACAAACCAGCTTTGCAACTCTACAAACTATTGGACCAAACGTAGACCAATTACATGACGAACAACATGCAGCTTGAAATCCGTGCTTCCTCACATGCAGTAGCAAGTTTAACTAAAGGTTAACTCAGGCTGTAGAGTATAAGAAATTACAAACTCCTGCCTAAACGCAAACTACAGAAGAGCAAACTCCAACAACATTTGGTCAGCATAGGTATAATCCAAATGGACACAGAACAAATGTAATAATAGACATAAAAGGAATGTGAAGAAACAAAATTCCAAGGTTACCTTGGGCTGAGTTACCACCGTGACTGCAATTGTGCATAATCAAACTCCATGCCTATCAAACAAGAATGGATCGCCACAAGCTAGAAAACCAAGGCTACCAAGCTGAAATATCCATAGCTACACCTCTCCTTAGATATCCAGAGATGTAAAGAATTAAGAGAGGGAATGAGCTTAATACTGTAGCAGAAAAGCAAGAGGCTGCAAACTGTATTAGGAGGTCTAAAAGAAGACTGTTCCCTCGGATAAAGACTAAAGACAAAACCAGATTAAGGGGACCAAACAACCCCAACGTTTGCTACTTATTAAATGCACATGGGCAATTATAAGAGCTTAAATATCCTCAATACAAGGAATAAGTGATAACTGCACCATTGCTTGTAGCACCAAACATTCAAGAGATGGATACCTACTTAGCACAACTCCAAGACATATTCAATTCCACAAAGTCTTAATATATACTAGTTAAGGTGCCCAGCGTTGCTGGGCATAGCTAGAAACTGTGAATGACATACTGGAGCAATTGTTAAAGGGATTCTTGTTTTTAAAATTGGATAATCAAGAGCATTCGACCATATTTCGCACTTCCCCTTATCTTTTCCGTTTTCCTTTTTCATTTTGCCTTTGTCTACTATTTTTTTTTTCCTATTTTCCCCTTGCCCCTTTTCCCTTTTTACATTTTTCAATTTACTTTTTTCTTTTTCCATTATTCCATTTCCTCTTTTTCTCTTTTTTGTTTCTGCTTCCCCATTTTTCCTTTTCTATTTTTCCCTTCCCTTTTCTCCAATTTGTGGTTGCCCTTTTTCCCTTTCCTTGTGCCCTTTTCCCCCCTCTCTTTCCCATTCCCTCTTCCCCTTTTTCCTCATGCCCTTCTTTTCTAAGTTTTCCTTTACGCTTTCCCTTTCCTTTCCCTTTTCCCTTTCCTTCTCCCCACCTTTTTTTTTCCCTTTTTTCCCTTCCCTTTTCCTCTTTTAGGTCTTCCCTCTTTTTTTCTAGTGCTCTTTTCCCTTCCTTTCCCCCCTTCCTTTTTTCTTTTCCATCTTTCCCTTTCCCTTTTTCCATGTCCATTTTTCCTTCGGTTTTCTCCTTTTCTCACCCTTTCCCTCTTCCCTTTTTTGTCATGTCCCTTTTCTCTTCTATTTTTTCATGCTATTTTTTCGCTCCTCTTTTCCCCTTTCTTCACCTTTTTCCTCCTCCCCTCCTTTTTCCTTTTTCCTTCTCTTTTTTTTTTTCTATTTTGCTCTTTCATTTTTATTCACTTCCCTTTCTATTTTTCCATTTTACCTCCCGTTTTTCCCTTTTGCCTTTTTCCATTTGCTTCCACTTTTTTCACGCTTGCCTTTTCAATTTTCAACCTCCTTGCTTTTCCCTTTTTTCTATCCCTCCCTTTTCACATTCCTTTTTCATTCTTACCTTATTTTATTTTCCTTTTCTCCCATTCCATTCCCTTCTGGCTTCCCTTTCCCCTTCCCCTTTACCAATGGCCTTTTCCCTTCCCTTTTCCTCCTCTCCTCCCATCTCTTTTCTATTCCGCTTTTTTTCCTCCCTTTTCCTTCCATTTTTCTCTCTTCCGCCTCCTTTTTTATTTCCTTTTTTTTTCCCTTTCTTTTTTTCTCATGTCTTTTTTCCTTCCCTTTACTCTCTTCCCCATTTTCATTGCCATTTATTCCTTCCCTTTGCCCACCTTTTCCCTCTTCCCTTTTCTCGTAGTTTTTTCTTTCCCTTTCCTCCCTCATTTGTTCTTTTTATTTTTCCCTTTCCCTTTCCTCCCTCCTTTCTCTTCCTTTTTTCCGCTTTCTCCTTCTTTTCTCTTCCTCTTTTCCCCATGCCTTTTTCCCTTTTTGCCCCTCCCTCGCTTTTTTCCTTTTTTTACCCTTTCCATCCCTTTCTCCTCCCTTTTTTCTCTTTCCTTTTTTTTTTCGTGTCCTTTTTTCCCTTCCTTTTTTTCTCCTTTCCCCACCTTTTTTCTCTCCCCTTTCCCACTTGCCCTTTTTCGCTCCCTCCTCCTCTCCCTTTTTTTCCCTTTTCCATTTTCCTTTCCTTTTCCCTTCCCTTCTCTCTACCTTTTTCCTCATCCCCTTTTTCCCTTCCTTTTACTCCCCATCCTCACCCTTTCCCTCTTCTTCTTTTCATAGTGTCATTTTTTCCTTTATTTTCTCTCTTTCCTTTTCCTTTCTTTTTTTGTGCTATTTTTTCTATTTCCTTTTCCCTTTTATCCGTGCCTTCTTTGCCTTTCACTTTGCCTTTATCTCCTCCCTTTTCCTCCTTTCCCCACCTTTTTACTCTTCCCCTTTCCTTGTTCCTTTTCCTCCCTCCTCCCTCCCCTTTCTTTTACCTTTTCCTTTCCCTTTCCTTTTCTTTCCTTTTCCCTTTTTCCTTTTCCCTTCCCTTTTTCTCTACCTTTTCCTCATCCCCTTTTCAACTTCCCTTTTACTCCTATCCTCATCCTTTCCATCTTCTCCTTTTCATAGTGTCCCTTTTTTCTTTATTTTCCTTTCCCTTTTTCGTGCTCTTTTCGCTTTCCTTTTTTCCTTTCTTTCTTTCCCTTTTACCCGTGCCTTTTTGCCTTTCACTTTGCCATTTTCTCCTCCCTTTTCCTTTTCCCTTTCCTCTTCAGACATTAGATCATCGCCAATAATAGTGGAGGGAAGTCATGCGATAAATCTCGACCTCCGAATGCAATCGGATGATCTCAACCATCTAAATTAGGGTTTCATTCATGACATACTTACGCTATAACATTATAATATAAGATAGCTCAAAGTAGGAACCAGATAAGAGAAAGCAAGCGAACACATAGATACCTTAGAATGTAAGAAGTCCAGCCACCACTTAATATAGATCTGATTCTGTGTATTTCTAACACCGCAGAGATAATTTTAACTATGGGTACAACATCAGCGGCCTTCAGATTCAAGATAATTAAAGGAAAGCGATAGCAGAGACGTCAAGTGACAGCATACTGAGCCTATGTAGTCTCAGCCGTTTTTCGAAACGGCTAAGGATGATGAGCCAGCAAAGACCAAGGTTCTGCAAATAATGTGAGCCGTAGCCCTCCTCTTTACTTCCAAAAAAGATGTACAATGTGTTCGTACACACTACCAATAAAATCCCTCATGCCCATCGGCCTTTTTGGGCGTACAAGAATAATCAAATACCATGAGACAAACTTGTAACCACCATCCAATTAAATTGGGATTATGTCAACTCCAAAATCACGCCAACCTGCTATTGTCTTCTAGGGGGTTTTTGTTTTTTTTAACCTTTTTTTTTGGACTTCAAAAATAACATAAGGTTTGCGATTCAATGCGGTGACTTTTCATATGCGAATTGAAATATGCGTAAATGAAGAGCAAGTTGCTAAAAATTGATGAGACCAAAATTGCTTGCTCGATAGATGATAATATTAGGTTTGATAACAACAGATTGCATTATTTTACGAGGCAATTCGGACTTCGAAATTATCGATACATGGCACAAATATCATACAAAAATATCATATATTCCAATAAAACATTAAGGGATCAATCCATGTTTTTCCACGTGTTTAACAAGGTGTGGTTCCATGTCACCGCTCTATCCAGCCTGCACGATCTAACACTTCACCCACCGCCTTCCCCCATAGCCAAATTATGCATAATAGACACAAACTTCACCGTAAAATCATCCGTCGCGAAAGTTTTTGGATCGTAAGATGGTGGATTCTGTGGCCTGCGTTTGATTGTAGAAGCATTTGAGAGCATCATCATCCACTATGATTATATCATCCTTATTCCCGATACCAAGTTCGGTCCATCATGTTACTCAAGTGTTTGATGAAGATAGGTTTGCCTGTTGGATCCTTGGGATTAGTGAACTTCACACATTTGTTCTCGATCCCAAAGGGTCAACCAATGTCTACACGATTTCCCCAGTGCCTCCAAAGTATCCTTGATGTTCCTTAGTTCCATGGATGACCAAATACCAACTGGAAATAACACAGATGCCTCGCCTAGCATCTCCTTCAAGTCGCGCCGGATAGATCCACTTGGTGTTTGATTCCGTGTCCGATGAAACCGTTCTCTAGCCACTTTATTTTTCGGAAAAGTCTTGCAAAGGACTCCGTTTTAGGTCGAACACCACAACCTTCTTAGAAACGCAATGGAAGTTTGAAATATCAAACATGTATCCGGTAGTAAGATCACGATAACACAAACAATACAAAATGGCGCCAAAGCGTGATTTGAAATAATCATAACCAAATCACGCTCGGCATTGATTTAGTTTGACAATGAAAAATAATCAAAGCACGCTTTGGCGCGATTTAATTCAAAGGTAATACAAATTAAATCACGGCGTGGCTATTTAAATGGGCAAGGCCATACCTATCATCTTCGGTTTATTGCAGTCGCCGGCGCCATTCTCCCCTTCGCCATTTTTAATCTTTGTCTTCTTCATTTGTTAGAATTGTTATTTTCTATTAGTTCCATTGCGTCCTTCACAACTCGACATTATTTTACTATTGATTTGGCAAACCTGCGGAATCACTAGAGCCGCCTTCATTTTGGTTTCCACATCAATTACTTCATTGTTAACCTCGTGAATCTACTCATTTGTTGCTTGCATCACCCGCAATGTGGGCAAAATATTCCCTAAGTTCGCCATCACGCGATTACTTTGAGCAGCCGGTTTAGCGCCTATTTGTTCATTACCGCTTTCCTTATCAGTCGCTAGATTACTAGGTCCCTCACCGAAGCAACGCCCACTTTCGAATTGGACAAGTCTACTTAGACTTTTGATCTTCGGGATGATTTCGGGCTGCCATAAGGGCCTTTAGGAGACTTGGCAAGCACATGCATGAGGAATGGTTCAAAGAAAGTCTTTGGCCCGCTCATCACTCAAAGCGCTGACATCTTCTTGCACCCATAAGAGCCTCTCTAGCAATATAACCTCCAACATGAAGCTCCAAGCGGGTTGTATCAATTGGAGCAAATGCCTCGACGAGGTAAGCGACCATAGATCTGGGAAATCCATTTTTATTTAAGGGGCCCTTCTCCTTAGTTTGTAGCCGCTCGTGACTTGATTTCCCCCACTTAGGAGGGGGTCCCGATCCTCATCCTCTTTCGACTCATCCTGTTTCGACCGATCCCGATCCGTATGAAAGAATATAGTTCTTAAGTCCGGATCATCTAGAAGAAAACATTCCCATGCACCGCTATTGTCACCCCTTGGCCTTAGCAATATCATATTCGCCGTCGATAGCATGGCTATCATAATGAAGATCACATGTGCCATCTTTCGTGGCCTTTCATAAAATGACTCATTATCCTTAACATCATATATTAGGCATCCCTCCCTAATAACTTTGAGGCACTCGGATCATGAGCGTGGATAGTGCATGCAGATGTGACTCACACGAAGGACAAACGATGACAATAGTGAAGGACCTCGGTTGTCAATCCTATCACGGTTGGTAAAGAAGCATTTGTAGTCCTTCCGGTTCATGCCCATATCTCCTCTCCCACCCTCGGCCGGGTCAAACACAAAGAGTGATATATTTTTAAGGCGGAAGTTGATTCCGGCAAGAGACCTTTGTACCAATGGAGCTGAATCTTTGGGGCCGACGTCGTCTTCTCCAAATAATCTTCTTCACAAGGGCCACTTTTCTTCTCAACTCGGCCCAATTACCTTGGGGGGTAGAGTCTCCTTATGTTTTGTATTTTTAGCCTTCCAATTCTTTAGGAAGTCCTTTGACCGTAGAATACAAACTTCTTGATGTCATCATTAATGACCTTGTATTTGTCCGGCAATCCAATTTCGGATAATGCCACATCCCCCGAGATAGCTTTTGTAACTCAACTTTAACTGGTGACTTCATTTATCACGTACATCCTTTACATGGGTGCAGCACTCTCGAAGGACATCCTATCCTTGGTGAAAGCACCCTTCTTGTATAAGACTTCCTTCTTTAAGCGGTCTAAAACCCAAATGGTCTCAAGATCGTCCTAGCCCCCGAGTCTTTCTCATCTCTGTCACATTCAAGTCAAATATGCTTACATCAAGTGAGGCACCCTACCCATAGTGTCACGCTGACTTCCCTTGTGCATAAGCGCCCCGAATTCATTCCACTTGAGCCATCTTGCCTCCTTACAAAACACAATCTTATACGAGTCTGTTGGTCCCGACTCTTTGGATGAGCTTTTCGGAAGGATCCGCAATGTCATCACCACCTTTTTCTTTGATTTTCTTGCGGTCTTCTTCTTCTCAGTATAATTGTATCATGGCGACGAGTCCGCTCCAAAGAAATTTTGAATACCTCAGACTTTTGACCATACATGCGGTGGGCAATGGGCAGCCATATTCCACCCACTTGTTGGCGTGAAGCGCATGTTGTTCAGCGTATGGACCGCAATAGTACGGACATTGAATCAGATCACAGAATAGAAACACGTAAAGGCGATTTGAATAGAATTGATCAAGAGAAAAATCACGCCTGGCGTGAAATGAATAAAGTTACTAATGCAATCCACGCCAGGCGTGCTTTAAAATCAAACCACGCCCGGCGTGTTTTCAAATCAATCAATTCCACGCCATGTTTTCGCATCAATTGGTTGATTTGAAAACGCTGGCGTGAATTCGATTGATTTGAAAACACGCCTGGCGTGAATTGGTTTGATTTGAAAACACGCATGGCGTGAATACAATTTATGAAGCCAGGTAGATTTGAAAACACGCCTGGCGTGAATTCGATTGATTTGAAAACACGCCTGGCGTGAATATTAAAATGCTTTTTTTTTTTTTTTTTTTTTTTTGAAGGCTAGAACTAGGTAGATATATATTAACTAATTATAAAATGTACAAATAAAAGGCCCCTAAGGAGCATGAGCTACAAAGCTCCCGTCTTGAGCTCTAGGCTCTCTTACTAATGCTCACGATTACACCTACTACCTACTGCTCATCCATTGGTGGAGTGATAAAGCCTCCATCTCCCCTCATCCAGGAGCATTTGAAGTATGCATAGAATCCTTGAACTGCTCCTAGCCGATCAAAGGCTTTGTCATAGGCCCGGCCTGAACTCCTGATGTGTGAGATAGCCATTAAGGCCACGGCATGGTTAAAGACATTTCTGATTTTGGCCACTGAGATATCTTGAGCATCCAGAGCGACTGAACACCTATGCTTCCAAACCGCCCAAAGAGCAATGCATGTGATGGAGTATCCTAGCTTATCAGTTTGCACCAACACGATCCGGGGCCATTGTAGATCTGCGCCATCCAAATGAAGGATAGGAGAAACCCATTCCCAGAAAGCCATTATCTTGGGGCAAAAGAACATATGGCCGATAGATTCATGATCCCCACACTTAACTGTAAAGGACAAAAGGCATCTGCTACAATTTTCCTGCGGAGCAGCCATGTCTTGGTGGCTGGACGGTCATAACTAAGCCACATAAACATCTGAGTTTTTTTTGCACAGTACGAGGACCAGCATCTTGTCAAGTGCTTCACATATTCGACTCTGGAGAGATTGATCCAGGTGGATACTGCTGGCAAATCATCATCTGTTAAGGCTCTATAGACATCCTTCATCGAGTAAGAGGGCTTGTCATTGGCGGCCAGTTCGTCCCCTCACCTTCAATTCCGAAATCATATTGATCCGCCCATTATTTTGTTGTAGACCACTCTCCTCGAGGTTGTGCCACCAATCACGATTTTAGCTTCGGCCGGGACCACCCGGCCATTACGAGCAATATCCCATAGATGTTTAAGGCGGGGAGATTCCGGCCTTTTCCCATTTCTTGTAGATCTTGGATGCATCGGGGCTAATGGGCAGTCCTCCCGAGGGCTGACCGCAGGCTCCAAAAGATGGAGAGGTTACCTGATTGCCCAAGTTGCTCCCGGTGTAAAGACTTCCTTAACGTCACCGCCAAGCTTCCAATATCTTCCTCATTATTGGGGATGTGCGAAGCTATCTTGAAGTCAATGAAGAACGACTGATTTGCGGGTCAATGACAAAGAGGGGCTTGGAGGTCGGGCTTGCTTTTCCCGACCAATGCCTTATGAAATGAGAGCCAATGTCTGGTTCAAGGTTGATAGCCCTCCAAACCAGCTTGCCTACGAGAGCATGAGAATGTATGAGAAGGTCTTTACTGCCAAGACCTCCAAGAATATTAAAATGCTAACATCCTAATGCAGTTAGTTACCTTTTGTATAGAAATGTCTTCCCCATTTCATTCAAAGTTGCGCTAATCTCGGGCCAACAAATAGGTGAAGTATTGGCATCCAAGATATGACACCTCCTATCGCATAGTGATTGTAGAACGCGCTTTTGGCCACAAGGCTTTGTTACGCTTTCGCTGATGAGGGCCTTATTGCGGCCTCAACACTTTTGCCCGTCGATGACGACAAATTTAATATTTTCATTTAACATTAACTCACGGAAGTTCGTCCACCACGGCAGGCTTGTTCAAGATCATATCCCAAGGTAACACATCCGGCCGGCATAGGCATTTGACACGGATTACTAATCATGCTCGAACAATCTCCATGGCATGTCTTTGGATCATATCTTACGCTAACATAAATGGAGCTTGGTGAGCGGATGAGGGACTTCACATGGATCGCAAAAAGTTTCCTTAAGACCCAATGGATAATGGTTTGGTATTTATTCAAACTTGTTCATGGCCTCTAGGCTGCGCCACTTTCTGTTCATTCTAAAAAGCGAAGCCTCCATGCGCCCGACAATTTGCAGTTGAACATCCTTCCCTAGATCTAGGACCCTCTTAGAAGCTTTCAAGTCAGCTAATTCCTAGCTTGCCGCAAATAGTGACTTGGTCGGGTTTAGTGAACATGCCTCTACGCATTTGTAACCCCTTGGCAAATAGATATTGGCGTAAATCGCTACATTGGTTGGCCAACCATACTTAAAACATGTCTCACCGTTCACATACATGTCTTCATGAGCGTATCCTTGTATCGCGATAGCTCTCACGATTGAAGTAAGTGCGGCGGATCTTTATTACGCTTACATTGTAATCTCAAAGAGCAATTTGCGGTTGGTGTCATCCTCTTCCTCACAAGAGATTAGGATCCCTTGTTTGGCCATCTTGTTCGCCTTCCTTTTTCCTCGAAGAGAGAGTTAAGTCGAGCTTGCCATTTGTCTTGGCAAGGTCAACATACCACTCGGCACCCTCGTCCATTTCCTCTTCGAGGCGGGGTCGGTGGTTGCTATAAGAATCGGCCCTTCATCATCTAAGGTGAGATCATATGAGTGCGCATGTCGTCGATCGCCCTTGCTTTCTTGGCGGGATTAGAACTGAATTATTAGGGGTTTTCTTCCTCTTGAGCACTGCAAAAGAAGATGAGCACTTTTTAGAGTACTTTTCAGAACAAGAGATCACGCTTGGCGTGCATTTAAACCTAAATTAGTACAAATCACGCTTGGCGTGTTGGTAGCTCCTATTATTGACCATGCTATGCGTGAATTTGAAACTAAATTATTTTGCATCCACATTTTAAGCTACATACCAGTAATGAATCCATATTTCACACTATTTAACCTCATTGAACATTGCTATCTCCAACTGTCTAACACCGCTATATTCTATATATAAAACAAAGCAAAATTATGTTCTACAGAACGGACAATCAGAGCATTAACTGATGTTAATACTTAAAATTCATGCAAAGCATAATAACTCAAACTCTGTGGCAAATTAAATACCTTGAATAGGGTTACGTGGCCTCGTATTATTACGATCAACGTCCTCGAAGCTTGAGAAGTGCAGGGTTTTGGGATTCCTCTTCCACCGCTTCCCTCTGCACAAAAGCCTCGACCTCGATTCACTTTAGAAGACATCTCAGGAGTAAGCCTAGTAGCAGAGTCGGAAGGTCTTTTCCGGATCTGGCCTTTAGCTGCTTTCGAAGAAATAGAGAAATAGAGAAATTTGAATTTCAAGAAATAGAGAAATAGAGAAATAGAAATTTGAATTTCAAGAAAACACAAAATGCGGTTTGAAATATTCTTGACACATACAAATAATAATGGCGAAGACCCGTCCGCCGAGCTTCTTTCATTAAGTTTTAAAACCAATCTACCCAAAAAGTATCCCGCCAAATTTATCCCGCCTAAGCGTAGTTAACCTAATCTTTCTTCTAATTGAATTTTTTCAGGCCAGGAGTTTCCATAGCCTTGACTTCTCAAATTAGCTTGAGAGACTCAAATCGGCTTCTCAAGAATGGCTCTGAGTGCGGTATTCATCTCATTTCAATAGCGAACATTAATTTCCAATAGTAGGTAATGCGAATAGCAATTTTCTGCAATGTCGAAGATGAATGTTTCATGTTAACTACAATCGAGAAAAGGAAAGTAGGATTATGCAAGATCGACTCCATCGATCCGGTATGCTGTCATGGAATTCGCTTTCGGGGATAAGTATGTCAGGATTCTACAGTGGATTCTTCTTTGCGCTATGGATGAAGCTTTTACCTCGCGAACACCAGATGGGGATACGGTTGGAGAAAGTGTTGGAACATTTGTTGCATGGCCAAGAAACCGCTTAAAAAGGTATGTAACATGTATTACATTGTAGAAATATAGAAGTAGACAAAATTTGTTGTATTCATTGGAAAAAGATTACAATTGTATATAATGCGGATAAACTGGATAAACCGGACAAAATCCCGGACTCTTGTTTCAAGCCCGGTCTCTTGAGTAGCTAGGCTATCGATACTCCCATTTCCATTCGCGAGGGCATAGTGAATTCTTACGGTAAAACCTCGGCAAAAACACCGGGCTCTAGCTCCACCACCCCCCTTTGCTCCACCTCCACCCCCGCTCCTGCTCTGCTCTGCTGCTCCATTGGTTGAACCTCCAATGCATCATTATAACGCTGCGGTAGTGGTTCCATTGGTTGAGCCATCTCCATTGCATCATTATACGCTTTGTGGTAGTGGTTCGTGTTAGGGCATCAGGGCATAGAGGCTAACCACTAAAGCGCGGCTCCTCATTTTTTGAATCTCGGTGGCCGGGTCGAGATTCACTCGATCAATGCATGTCTTGCATTTCGAAGTGATTAGATAAGAGGGCCGACCTCGTGCGATTGCAAGGGCCCCGAGCCCAGATCTATCATTGCCACTGCGCTCTGCGCCATCATCATTACTTGATCCAAGTACTCCGGGGGTTGCAAAGGCTGGTGCTCAGTAGGGTGGTGCTCGGCTGGCGGTTCAATCGGTTGGAGATTGGGCAAAGCTGGGGCTAGGTACGTGTGATTGCTGGTCCAAATGTAATTCCAATGCATCTTCGTCTGTAGGGTGATTAATGCAACTTGGCATCTATCAATAGGAAGTGGAAAATGTCGATATTCCACGCTGGCGTGTTATATTTATTATTTATAAACTTAGAAACTAAGAACCGCTAGCGGCGTGTTTAAGCGTAAAAGTTGAAAGTAGGGATACAATTGTTTGCAGCTCGGCGTGTATGGCGCTATATAGGAAAAACTATACGGCTCGGCGTGCACTCAGCCCGAGGGAGAAAAAAAAGCATGCGGAGATAGATAAGTAAATAGATAAAGGCCGGGCAATTATTTACGGCGGTAAATAATTGCCCGGCCTTTATCTATTTACTTATCTATCTGTCACGATTCCCTCTCTACAGTGCAGCGATGTATTCATGTTGAAGGCTAAGGTTAGCATAAAAACGGCTTAGCGTGTTTCAAATATTATCTTTACGATTTTTCTAATGCTTTCTACTACACTTATTCGGCAATAGAAACTTGCATGCAATAGCATGATTAATTAGGAAGAAGAGAAACTCAAGAATTTACGAAACAAAAGAAGCGGATGAAGTTTATAAAAACTATTACGGTTTTCATAAACATCATCTGCTTCCTCCTCGAGCAAATGCAAAAGCTTGTCTTCTTGGATTAAACCTGCCATTGAGATGCAACTTAAAACTAAATGAAAACTAACCTTGAGTTACGAGGTTTGGAAGGATTGAAGAGCGAGGAGGACTATGCTTTTGTGGTTTTAATTTAGGTTTTTCGATTCCGAGTCTCCGATGTCCTCCCTTTCTGGATGCTTCTGAGAACAAAGGCGGAGTCTTTTAGTAAGTTAGGAATTCAGAAACCAAACATCTAACATTGATGAATATAAATCGCTCACCAAGATTTGGGGACGGAATGGATCAAACGGCAGGCATAGCAAACCAAATCGTATGAAGGAAGGAAGAAAATGTAGGAACTTTGAGAGCGTAAAATGGATTTATATAGGCACAATTAGAAATAAGTTAAGCGTGAATAATTGATTGCTTGAATTAACACGCTGGCGTCATGTACGGTCTTCCGCCGGACGACATGTATATGGTATATATGGAGAATATTGCATTTCATGCAATAAATTCTCCATGACATTTTATTCCATTTATTGCATTGAAAAAATAGAATTTAGAAATTTTATATAGGCTAAATTAAAAATGATTTTAAAGGCAAAATTATGAAGGCTAAAAAATGACTTGTAAGGTTGGGGAATTGTTTTAGGTCGTATAGGAAAATTTCCTATGGTTACCGTGTTTGATTTATAGTGTTCAGGAGACTTTGTTGAGACAAAAATTTGAGATACAAAATTTTTAGAAAAAGTGAGACGAACGAGGAGACAAAATAATTGGAGAAAGCAGTTGGATTTAATTCAAATAATTTTATGTACTGAAAAAGCGTTTGAAGAACCTTTGTTTGAAGAAAAGTTTATGAAAACTGTTTGATTTCATTCATAAAAGTTATATGTCTGGTGAGGGTAAGCCCAGAAGGCTTGTGGAGTGCCGAAGGCTTTTCACAAAATTACATGAAAAATATGCGGAGGCGTGTGCAAAGCTCTCGTACAAACCAAAAAACAAAAGGGGCGCTTAGGGATCTCGCATCATTGATCTTCCACGTGCGGAACAAAGAAGAAAGAAAGGTGTTAGAAAAGAAAGAAAGGTGAAAAAAAAAAAAGCAGGACATGCAAAACTGGCTCATCTCTCGGCCATTCTAAAACTGGGTGAATTCTCGACCTTCCTCCTCATCCTCTTCCTCCCCCTCCTCCTCCTCTTCCTCCTCCTCCTCTTGAGATTTCATTCTCACGTTTTGTGGTCAAGCCAACCACGAAGCGGAAGGTCATGTGCTCTTGGGAGGACATCTCCTCCTCTTCCTCCAACTCCTCCTCTTCCTCCTCTTCCTCCTCTTGAGAATCGGAGGAATGGAGGAGCTCAACTCCTCCTCTTCCATGTCGAAATCAAAATCATCCTCACAATCCGAATCGAGGAGGAGAATTGGGCAAGAAAATCTATGGGGAAGAGAGAGAGGGTTCTTCAACCCGACATCTCTTTGTGAGACCTCGGGTTCTTCATGAAGTTCGAAATTTGAGGCTTCATGGCGCGAAAAAAAATTGGGGACAGAATGGTCTTGAGAGCGTGAACCGGATTTATATAGGGTTAATTAGCTCTTAGCGTGAATAATTTATTGCCTCAAATAACACGCCAGGCGTCTGAAATTCCCATGACTATATTATCTAGGGTATATTATTATGGATAATAAATTCTCCGTCTATTAGTTATATGTCTTTTCAGTAATCATATATCCAAATTTTAGATAATTAAAATTTGGATATATTTATATAAATGTCATTTCCTTGTTGTTGCCATGAAAATTCTTGTTTTAAATGATTTCGTTTACGCCCATTGTTATTATTATATTAAACCTATTTCCAAGGAATTTCTTGCTTTTAAAAACATTTGATTTACCTTTACATATTCCATAAATGTGCATTACTTTTTTATCTTATGGTGTAATAATTTTTCTTACTCATTGACTAAAAAGGGTGCAATTTGCCTAGGTCAATGGTGCCTCTCCAACTCAAGATGGTGTGCAACATATTGAAAAGAGCAATATCAATGAAAAACCAACTCCTAGCAAGAATGTTGAAGAAAAACAATTAGTCCTCTATAGTAGGGTGCAATGGAGGAACAAGGTGGTGAGAATTATGCACAAGTGCAACAAGGAAATAGTAGGCCAAGGAGTCATTGTGCTAAGGATCACGGTCAATTCTGTTAATGATGAAAGGCTAGGGGAAGACAATATTGGTATTGCAATTTCGATGTTGGAAGGCAACTGGAAAGGTAAAGGTTTGGGTGACAAGGAATGTTTTGGTTGTGTCAAGCAATTGGAGGTTCCTTGCATCATGGCATGGCCTATAAGTAGTGTTCAATTTGTGGAGGATTATATTTTTCGAGCCCGAGGTTGTTGGGGACAATGATTGTCTTGATATTGATCCATTGGCGGTTGGAACTCTAAACCTAGGCAAAAGGGGAGAAGTATCGGTTGCCGGACATTATCCTAGCAAAAGAGCCAAGTTGATTAGTGACACCAAACGTGAGACAATGGTGAAGGTTAGGGGCTCAGTTGTTGTTGGAGTGATTGTATGCAATTCTTCACAATAGAACAATTGGTGGAAGCAAAGAGCCACGTTTCAAGAGTACTTGTTGATGAGAGGAGGACCTACATGTACACAATCTTGAGCATGCACTTCAAGATGAAAGAAACCCAAAAGAAAAAGATACCCTTTGCTAGGCAAATGGATATGTGCAAAAGCATGGCGAGTATCCATGCAATTCCAACTTCTTCATGGCATAATTGGCAAAAAGCAGTGAGAGGGGGAAGGGATTGCTTTACATGGAAATAATGGTTTGTTGAGACCAACGGCTAGGACCTTGGCTGCCCGGGGAGATATTTGAAAAATATATTGATTTCAATCTGCGAGTCTATGCCACACAAAAGCGAAGGGATGAAAAGGGAAAAGCGGTTGTTGAGAAAAGGTTGCCATCACATTGTACTCAAAAGAGTATTTTGGAAGAAGTGAATTCCCTACTGAGAGGTGGGAATTCTTCCAATATCCCAACCTAGCTTTAGTAGGTTATGGAAGAAGCATTTCAATCATGTCACCATAGCAACTTCAAACAACTTTGCAAAGTGCAATTTATGTGCTAAGTTGAAGGAGACTCTTGATAAGGCGTGCAACCTAGTCAAAGGGCTAGGATAAGGGAGCATATGAAGGACCATATGGTGACCAACTATCATGTAGATCATGTTATTGGATGTGGAGGACTTTATCGCATTGGAACCCAATAACTATTTATGTATTATACATGACAAGATGGACCAGCAAAAAGACTTGTCTTCCACAATTCAAGTACATACCAAAGTCATGTGGAAGATCATACCCTTCTACAGATCTCAATGGTGGGGGCAATCTTGCATGGGGCGAGAATCAAACCTACTATGGCCATTTTAGTTTGGAGTAGGTGGGTGATGGTCCAGATTTTCATATTGGGAGTATCATGAGGTGTTTGAGAAACTATGAAAATGGATACAATGGTCACCTCCGGGACCTTTCTGACTAGCCGGGCACTACATAGAGCATTGTTAGATGGAAACCCTAACAATATTGAAAAGTTCAGCAAGGCAAGGTTTAGGAAGCATGGGTCTAATGAACATGTTGGAGCTTCAACTTCACGTGCTAAACCTCAAGATCTACCCAAAAGGTTTCTCTTGCAACTTGATAATTGTCTTTGGCCAAAATAAAACGGTGGATGTTTTCTTTCCTATCCTACTTAGCAAGTTGTGGGGATATTTGAAAGAGTTAATTTAGGGTTTCTTATGCCCGGGCATACCCATGAGGATGTGGATGCATTATTTGGCAAATATAGTTGTATATCTTGAAGAAAAAACAAAGTGACCAACTTTCCTAGGCTAATGGAAATCTTGCATGAATGCACTACTCCAAACCCTATAGCTTCTCTCATAGAAGAAGTGCCCGATTGGAAGAGCTTTGTGGATGGTTATACATTGGATCTTGAAGGTCATTCCAGGCCTCTGCGAGTTCACTTTTTGGGTGAGAGATGGGATTCCAATCTTCCAATGGAAGATGAGACCTTGAGGAGGATGAGTGGAGAGGAGGGGGGAGGAAATATGGCGTAGAGATGAGAATGGCAAGCCTATGATACCTCTAGGTCAACCAAAAGCTTTAAAACCTACTGAAGAAGTGAAGCAATTGGGATTGACTAAGGAAGGAATCCAAGACTATATAAAGCATTGGCAAACCAATCCGGATGACACCAACCGTGCCTTGGTGGCTTCTTGGGAAGAAGGTGATTAACTTGTGGGGGGAGATAGACACATCCTCGGATGAATTGAAAAGAAGGGTGGTTGCCTAAAACTAGGTGGAAGACCTTAGCGGTCTTGAGGATTTTGATGACTTTGTAAGTAGCATTCGCAAGCAATATGCTCCTCCTCCCTCGACAAATACTATGTTGGTCCTAAGAACAATAGGCCAAAGTTTCTAGGCATGGATGCTTATGAACCTTCCACTGACTTGGAATGCCACCAATTTGTGGTAGTAAAGCCATCAGATTTAGATACATATCCGGTGTAGTTGGGGTTCACTATCTACGATATTTGCAAAGAAGAAGGTAATATTAACTTCAACCATAATGCTTGGGTGGAATGGTGGTGTCCGGTGCATCGGTTGACCAACGTGTCGGATAAAGAAAGGTACTGGATTGTTGGACAAAGAGATGGAGGAGAAATCCGAAAGTGATCCTGATCTTTGGCTAGACTATGAAAGTGTTTTGTACTCATGGACTCCAAACACTATTCCGGCTAGAAATGCGAAATTACAATACCTCGAGGATATGGGGAAGAAGGCTATGATATCATTGGGGGTGCTTGAAGAAAGTTGAATAACTATGTAAATTTTTGTTATCACGTTTTTATGATATGGTGCTATATTGTGAAATATTGACTATTTTGTAAATAACATGATATTACGTTTTCATAATTTTGAGGTGAAATGTGTGAATTTGAATATGTTACTAAAAACATGCAATATGAAATTTGTCCCAAAATTAAGACATAAACCCAATTTAATTGAATGATGGTTTTGTATAATGGACTATAAGTTATAATCAAGATCTTACACCTTCACTCCGTTGTACGCAAAATAATGATACCGACAGAATAAGAATTCATCAGACTCAGGTACACATCCACTCGCCCTAATGACAACTCAACTCCATGAGATGACTTGTGCCCACAGGTCCAATTCATCTCCAAGCCAAATGATTGCGAGGATAAGCACATCCATGCCGATCTATATTTTTCCAACACCAAGCTTAACTCATTACACACAAGCAAATTTACAAGAGATGAACTCGCCCATATGTGTCCCTAAAAGGATGCAAAGACTCACATCTAAATAAAAAAACCATAATACAACAAGCTCATACCAAGCATTTGACTAAATCTCTCTTATGCCAAAGATGTGATCAACTCGAGGCGCCTAATTAGCTTTTGGAATAACCAACTATAATGTAGTCATAAGCCCAATCATAGTGTAGTCGTTAAGCTCTAACAGTACCAACGAAAGAAGGAAAGCAAGACTTAGCATTCAGAGTGAAAATGAAGAGAGCAAATGTTCAAGACTTCAGCAATCTCAAGACTAACCTGAAAATCTTGTGACCAACTCTTATGCAAGACTATAAACATTGGTCCCCAGGTAATAGATGAAAATGCAAAGTAGACTTGCAGTAACAAGGGGAGAAAAGGCAAGGAGAGCAAGTATCAAAACAAAAATGCTAACTAGTCTCCATTGCTATAAGCACTTCAACAAAATCACCAAAGCCTTAAAATTATCTCTGTTTATGGAATATCTAGTTCTATAAACTGGCAAACCAAACTGAGCTGCATTGTAACAACGCCTAGTCTCCCTGATCGTCCCCGTCATTTGCTAGTCAGTTTCAGGGATGCTTTATCTAGGCTGCACATCCTCCGCCATGGAAATCACTTGCAAGGGACCTCCTTCTCCGTCCAGGAAGATCTTACCCCAGCACAGCTCTGTCGACGGAAGGATGAATTTTGTCGAGTCCGCGAGGCTCGTCTGCACCGGAAGTGGGCTGTGTATAGAGGCGGCCAGGCTATCATTCGGGATCACTGGCCACTTGATCCATGGGCTGTGTCTGTGTAGCTGATTGGACTTCGAGATCTGCTAGGGCTTAGGCCCTTTTGTTTTGTTTTATTTTAGTATTGTGATTTGCTACGGGGCATAGTCCCCCGAGTTCTCTGTACTGGGGCTAGTCCCCACGTTTGATTGTGGCTTCGGCCTTTTTGGTTTGGTCACGGGGCTTGGTCCCCGAGTTTCAGTCTGGGCTTTTGCCCTCTCTTTTGTATTGGGTCCCATAACCCGATTGGGTTCCGCGGACGTTAAAAATTTCTTCCTTCCTTCCTTCCTTCCTTGGCAAACTATACACAAACTAATGCCACCTCATATTTCACCAATTGCCTCATTTTTAATAGTATTCACGTCTGTAACATGCGCTGCAATATCAAAACTACCAAATTCTAATATGAAAACCCAAGTTAAAACGAACATTGAAACATGTACTCCAATACATTATACAGGCATGACAAAATTTGCGTGACAAACTGAAAGCTTAGATCGACCAGCCCTTACTAATAAAAAGAGAAAAATAAATGGGGCAGCTTTGCAAGTAATAAGGGTTATGAAAGAGCAGAGATTAAAATTCATGGAATGGCAAGGAACAAAAGCGCAAGGCCTTTAACTCATGATTAGACTGGAAATGTCACGACGACCAGCTTTTACCCAGGTTATAGTAGATCATGGCAGCTCAGAACGCCAAATGTTCATGCGAAAGGGCTTGTTCAAATAGCGGCTGGTAAAAAAAACAGAGAAATGAACTTTGACTGCGTTGTACTATGTCAAATGGTTCAGCTGTAATAGAATTTACATCTTTACATGCATTGTATACCTAGAAAACTTCACCTTTGGCAGCACTGCACTATGTGAAATGTTTTACGCATGCTTTTAGCAGCATTGAACACCGTAGTATAGTTTTCATAGAGCTCTAATATGCATAGGCCTCCCTTCTAGCAAAAGTAAGATAGCATCAGTTGCCACTAGTCTCAAGATAACACCATCAATCCAAACCACTGCTGTGCAAGTTCAGAATTCTGCTGCAAGCTCAAATCCCTATGAAAGTCTGTCCAGCATTATATTATCATCTAAAATAGCTCTAAATGAAATTTCATCGCTGTGGATGTAGTGCAGCGCAATAAAATCAACAAATAAATGGAAGATCTCATAAGACTTGAAACCTGTGGATCCAACTTGGCTATGTCCACAACAAAAGAAACGAGGAAAACATAAAGTGAGCTAATAAGGTCTAAGGCTTGCAAAGAGCAATGGAACAATAGACTCTAAGTTTGACTTAGAGTCTATTGTTCCATTGGTTTTTTTGATTGCACTCATGATGTCTGTCAATGTTGTCTTGTAGTAAGATGCTATTTCAATTTGAAGGTTTGGTGTGGCATTTCGAGTTTGTGGTCAAAGGTTTGTATTGCACGTTAGTAATTGCGCAAGGATACGTTTGGAGAGTGGCTTCTGAACGCTTGGTTGCGCAAGGGTACGTTTGAAGAGTGGTCTTTGAACGTTTGGTCGTGTGTTAGTAGTCTTGGGGAGTTAGTATTGTTTAGGCTTATTATTTGGTGCATTGTTGTTTTAGTGGTCGGAGGAGGACCACTAAAACAACATTTGGAACCGGTTTGGGACCTGAGGGGTTGTTTGGTTCATGCCCAGGCAGGGTAGGGTAAGGTAAGCCAAGTATGTTTTTTCTTTCTCGGGAAGAGGGTTTGTGGTCTTGCTGGTCTACAGCCTTTAACATTACTTGTTCTAGTCTGTTTGCCCATTGCTTTTTAATCTAGATTCTGGCTGGAAGTAGAATAGTCACCGGTCATTCCTTCGCGTCGTTGCTTTCTTGCTTAGATTCCTCATTCCTTAATTGCAGGGTATCGTAGTATTCCTTTTAGTATTCTTGGTTGTTTGGATGTGCCCTGGTCTCTTGCTCCCCTTCGCCTGCTCATTTTCTTCGCCTTTGTAGTTCCTGAGTGGTGATATTATACTCTTGATTCTTTTAGACATTTAGTTTCTTGTTTTTCTGCCTCTTTTTTCAGCATGTTGTTGCATTGTGTTGGTTGAGTGCAACTAGGCTCTAGAAGTGCGATTTATCTGCGTTTTGAGATTAGCAGATAAATCCGCTTCTTGAGGCTAGTTGAGAGAGCCCCCCTTGGAGTATTTATAGCCTTGTTGCATTCCTCCCATTTTCATCAGCCGTCTTTGAGCCTCCCCCTTTGTAGTCGCATGCCCCACCCCCCCTCCCCCCTTTAGTTTTAGCCCTGCGTGATAACCTTGCGTTATTGAAGTATTCTTATAGTCAACGTCTTAGTTTTTTATGTAACAAAGGATGCTGATATGGTTGGATCCTTAAACAAGAGGGTAAGTAGATCAAAGCCCAAATCGAGGAGAACTATAAGTATGAGGACTCTACTAGAACAATATCAGTGCTTACCAAGATGATAAAGGGGTCATGGCTTTACTCATGGTGATTCAAACTCAAGAAAGACATACATCAGACTAAGGGGAAAGCTTATGTTGTGACAGTAACTCAGGTAAAGGCATCCATGTCGAATTGTTCTCAAGAAACCATGCTATGACCCCAGCTCATAAGCCATGATGTTTAGATGCGTAGGTGATTGTCTGAAGGCCAATAGCTACTCAATACCAACACTCAAAATGAGCTTTATTGCATCAGCCGTTTTTCGAGCCTCTCCTCCTTCGGTCGCTTGTCCCCTCTATTTCCTTTGGTCGTTTAGGGTTTTGTTGCATCTCTTTCCATCTCCGCTCTAGCTTTGCGGTCTTGCTTCGATCTACGACTTTGCACATGGCGGCGATCTCAAATGCTCACCTTTGGTCTAGGTGAAATCTTGCGTGTTGCACTGGAAAAAATGAGACAGCAAAGGGAACTGGGAGATTGGACTGCAGTTAGAAACACAAGGATACTGCACCAGAATGCAAAAATTGCTCCATGCAAAATGAATTGAAGGCAATGCACAGAATAGAAACACGACACTATTCTACTTCCATCCAGAATCTAGATTAAAAAGCAATGGGCAAACAGACTAGAACAAGTAATGTTAAAGGCTATAGACCAGCAAGACCACAAACCCTCTTCCCGAGAAAGAAAAAACATACTTGGCTTACTTACCCTACCCTGCTTACATGTCCAGCATAAGTTATGGCTCACTTTAGCATCAGTCTTTGGGATTGGGATGCATTGGTGACGCTTAGGGGGGATCGTCTAGCTCATGACAGTTGGCTCTTACTTTCGCAAGCTTGGATGCATTGGTGCTGCTTACATGGATCATAGAGGCTACAAGCTTGAGGGCAAGCATTTGGCTTGCTGAGCTTGGAGATAGACCCATTTATGGAGAACCAGATCACAACGTGAGGAGCATTCTTTCTAGCTATGGTATGCCATTAGCATGGTCTATTTTCTGCTCCTGTATTCCTAAGCATTTGCAAATATTTGCCTTGCCATTGGGTTTTAATTGCTGTTTATCGCAATAAACAGCAATTAAAACCCTAGAACTACTAAATGGCTTCACACCTTTATCAAAAGATCCGAAGTTCGACAATCCCCCCTTCAAGGAACACAAAAGAGATAACTCAACAAGGCACAAAGCTTCATGAGTATCCTCTTGATTATCAAAGTGACAACAAGACATAAGAGTCGCCCCAATGACAATGCTTGCCAACAATCTTGGCTGTTTGCAAATATAAACAGCTAATAGTTTGGCGAGGTATCTTGGCTCATATTGAATTCTTGTTTGGTGTTGTCGGTTTCTGTCGAGTGCAACTAGGCTCTAGAAGTATGATTTATCTGCGTTTCGAGATAAGCAGATAAATCCGCTTCTTGAGGCTAGTTGACGTGCCCCCTTAGAGTATTTAAGTCTGTTTCCTCCTCGTTTGTCTCTATCAGCCGTTTTTCGAGCCTCTCCTCCTTCGGTCGCTTGTCCCCCACCCCTCCCACCCTCTTGTACCTTTGAGTGCCTTATGGTTCTTAGGTGTCTCTTTGTTTGGTTACTAGTTCCGTGTTCTCATTTCTTTGTTTTTACAGAAGTAGCACCTAGTGTTCTTATTGTTGCTGGTCTTGAGTTCTTATGTAAGGGTTGGTGGTCCTCGTACCAAGTGTTGTTGCAGTGATTATCTTTTCATGGTTGGTGGTCTGAATGAAAGAAAGACTTGAATACAAAGGCTCTTTCCCATACTCTTTTTTCCTTTCTTTTTTCTATTTCCTCACCCTTTCCCTCGTGCCCTTTTCTCCTTTCTCTTTTCCTATTCCTTGCTCCCTACCCTTTGTCTATTCTACTTTCCCCCACCCTTTTCCTCCTTTTTCCATCCTTTGCCTCTTCCTTTTTCTCGATGCTCTTTTTGCTTCCCTTTTTCTCTTTCATCATCCCTTTTCTCTTCCCTTTTTTTCACGCCCTTTCCTTTTTTCTCTTTTTCTCGTTCCCTTTTCCCAAGTTCTCTTTTGCCCTTTTCCCCCTCTCTTTTCCTTTTTACTTTCCTTTTTCCCATGGACTTTGCAACCTTTTCTTATTTTCCCTTACCTTTTTCTCCTTTTCTCACCCTTACTTCTTACCCTTCTCGCGGTGCCCTTTTTCCTTTCCCTTTCCCCCTCGCCTATTCTATTCCTTTTTCTATTTCCTTTTATCTTTCCCTTTTTCCTTTTCTCCTTCTCTTTCCTTTTTCCTCTTACCTTTCTTTTATTCCTTTTCCCTTTTCCCTTTTCCCTTTCATCGTTTTTCCTTTTCCCTTCCCCTTTTCCTTTTCCCTTTTCCCTTTTCCCTTTCATCGTTTTTCCTTTTCCCTTCCCTTTTCCCTTTTCCCTTTTCCCCTTTTCCTTTTACCTTTTCCCTTTTCATTTTTTCCTTTTCCCTTTTCTCTTTTCCCTTTTCCCTTTCATCTTTTTTCCTTTTCCCTTCTCTTTTTTTCCTTTTCCCTTTTCCCTTTTCTCTTTTCCTTTTCCCTTTTCCCTTTCATCGCTTTTTCCTTTTCCTTTTCCCTTTTCCTTTCCCTTTTCCCTTTTCCCTTTCATTTCCCTTTTCTTTTCCCTTTCCCTTTTCCTTTTCCTTTTCCCTTTCATCGTTTTTCCTTTTCCCTTTTCCTTTTCCCTTTTCCCTTTTCCCTTTTCCCTTTTTCATATGGTTTTCCTTTTCCTTCCCCTTTTCCTTTTCCCTTTTCCCTTTTCCCTTTCATCATTTTGCCTTTTCCTTTTCCCTTTTCTTTCCTTTCATATTGAAGCCATAGTCTAGATGAAATTTTAATCTTTGGGAACTTGTGCATTTGCATAGGATTTCTAGGCCTTTGGATCATTTTGGGAACTGTAGAGTAACTTTTAGGTCCGCATATGTCCTAAGGGATGATGACACTATGGTATGATGTTAAAACTACTAACTAAGAAACATATGGTCTTCAAATAAAGACTGCTTGCTGCATTGCTGGGCACAATTTGAGAACCTATAAATGTTTTCAACCTCTTTGTTTCTTCAACCGACCATCCTATTCCTTATATCTGGTGTTTCTCTAACTGAGCTTCTTGTTGGTTAACTCCTGCCAACGTCTTTACACAGTGGTAACTTTTTCGCATTCACTCAATAAAGACACCATCGTTGTTAGAAGTTGTGCATTGTTTGTTTTTAAGTTAAGGGAGCCTCTAACGTACATTCCCATAAAATCTGTGCATTTGGCTATGACTTTTTCTGGTCTTCTTTGTCGAAGGTCCATATTGCACAATCAATATTACATTATAATCTGTGCATTTGGCTATGACTTTTTCTGGTCTTCTTTGTCGAAGGTCCATATTGCACAATCAATATTACATTATAGTTTATGTATTGTAGTCTCACATGCCATATCCAATCTCCAAATCCACAATCACCAAAAAGTGTGTTCTTGCATTGCATTTACATAAATGAACTATCAAGTCCAAACGAAGTATTGAGCTCGAAAAACCTTAAAGTTGAAAAAAGAGGTGCAAGACTATAAGAATCATTTAATACTTGAAAATTTGTCCATTGAGTTGAGTTGAAGGGTTTGGGGAGAGATTATGTGACGTTAAAATACTATCTATCTATATACGGATGAATGCATGTAGTTGCTCATCTTAGCCATTAAATAATAATAATTCGACATGTTTTTGACCAATAACCAGAGAGGACACTAATATAAAACGCATCTCTTTTGCCTGAGATAAGGCCGGTGAAGAAGCGGTTTGTATTGATGGTATAATCATAGTAATTAAGTCATAATTGAAGATTCATGCAAGAACTTCTGAAGCCCCATGTATGCAATTGCTATATACAGGTCTCATGTTGCCTTATCAAACCTATGCCCTAGGGCTCAAGCTTGAAATGGGATGGAGATTACTTTTTAACTTTGCATTCCTGCATACGATTAATAAATAGTGCATAGAGATATTAGATGACCGTAGAAATAAAGCCTAAGAATAATTTTGCATGTTGTTAGCAAAGATAAAGAAACAAAATTCTAAAATATGAAACATATCTTGATTAATTGATGACAATTTATGCACAACTAAAACTGGAATAAAATTCTTGATAGCTTCCAAGAGCGTTTGCCTTTGAGAGTTCAATTCTTAATTTGCTAAAAGAGCTCACACTTTGCCATGGTAGTTCCCTAAGCCGACGGAATATTCTATGCTTTGTTTTCCGGACAACGAGGGGAATTGAATCTGCTCAAGACACCAATTACCACTTCAAGAAAATGCCACTTTTCGAACTTTGTTGCTTACCTGCCTTTTTTATAAGATGCAATGTGCTAAAGAACATTTGCAGTTCTATGCTAAAGAACATTTGCAGTTCTTACTTACGAACATAACCAATGCCTTTTTTTTTTTTTATCTTGAAGAAGATTGTAGACCTCATTTCGGTTATGAGCATGCTTTCATTCTCAAAGCCTGAAAGAAATAGCTTCCTAAATGCTTAATGCCCTAGATCATATGTAAAACAACGAAGCAAAGGGGGATTGGTGAGGGTGTACACAAAGGCCATACATTTTGCGACCCCCTCAAAGCGGGGATAGAGAATGTGCCGCGCGTGAATGAATTATATGCGGGCATAATACAAAGCTTTCTTCCTTTCAACTTTGAGAAAGCTATGACACGGTGAACAATCGCATTAACTTAAAGTGAGAAGACTCTTTTGGTTTATCACGGTCTAACTAAGAATCCAACAACGCTATCGGACAAAGGACGGACATAAATAGAATGTTGGCTGGTTCCATTTTCAAACTCTAGAAAGTCAAACAAGCGGATGACAAAAGAAAATACAAAGATTGAATGTTCTTTCATGACTCAAGTTATGATAATACACCTGAAAACTCATTTGTAGTAGTAAATAAGCATTTTTTAATCATTCCTAATTAAGTCACCGGATAAATAAAATTGCAACAAAAAGCAAATAAGCATTTTTAGTCATCCCCGATTAAGTGCGAGATAAATAAAATTGCAAGCAGAACAAATACAGAAGGATTTTGTTGGCAAAATTGCAAACCGGAGAGATAAGGTATATCTGATGAAGGAGAATCGGAAGGGCATATAGGTGCTTTGGGATTGCGCTTTCCTTGCCTCGGGTTTTCCTTGTGCAGTGACATTATATCAGGGCTAGAGAATGAATGAGAATGAATAAATGAATGAGAATGAATGAATGAATGAGAATGGATGGAAGCAAATCTCTGAATGTAAATCTCTTGATTCTAGAGGAATACTTAAATATAGCTCCACAGCATGGTTAGCTTCGGCCTCCACGATTTGCAGGGGCTTAGAACCCGACTTCATAGCCATAGTGCCGACCACCATTTCGGCCATAGCCCGGACCTCGTAAGCTCCATCAAAGCTCTCGTGATCAAGCTTATAGTCCGATCCCATTCAAAGTGGCGACCATCTTGGAGCTAAAAACATATCGCATAAGGTCCCAAAAGAGGAAGAGGGCATCGCCATGCACCTTTGACCGCCCATGAGAGGAATTCCAAACGGATTTCCAGATCCTCTTGTGTGGGATTCGGCAAGCCACCGGATTCTCCCTAACCCTAGCAGGCCTTCGCAAAAAACCACACCCGACCTGATCTAGGACGTGATCAAATCTTGGCCGTTCAATTTAGGGCAACACACACGACAGACATACACTATAATTTTATTATATAGGAAAAGATACCATAGTGAATATGTAGCACAATAACAGGGGGTTACTTTTAGATTTTTATACGCTTTTTCACATGGTTTTTCTATGATTTCGTTGTTGTATTCGTTGAGGTGTACTAAATAGTATTTATAGAGTGCACCATTTATGGGCCGTTGATTTTCGTTGGTGGGAACAATCCGAGGGTTGTTGTCTTTCTCTGCATGTGTTTGTGCATGAACACTGCGCATGTGTATGCATGTGCATGTGCACATGCATGTGCATGTGTGTGCATGTGCATGTGTATTGTGCATGTGCAAGTGCAAGTGCAAGTGCAAGTGCATGTATGTGCATGTGTGCATATGCATGTGTACTTGCCCTCTTGGATTCTTATTGCCGGAGTGGATTTTACTACCACGAGATGGATTTTTTGCTCACTTACAAAGGTATTTGTTTTTTAATGTTTCTTCAGTTAGCATAATGTTTTTTTTTACAAGGTATTGGTTTCCTGATTCTACAATGTAGTGCTGCAAAACCCCCTTTTGTTTCCTTCCTAAGATTTGCTGCAGATTCAAGTTTAGGCCCTCTGTTTGCTTCCAACTCTTGGATATTCCTGGCTGCCGGATTGTTCATAGTAGCCAGACTTTAGCTTCAATCAACAAATGGATTCTTATGCACACAACAAGCGGATTATTCCGCGCCCTTTTCCATGTCACGATAGATCACCAAACAAAGGTGGCCACAAGAATGCATTTATATTGTAGGTTTGGAACTTTAATCAAACCGTAAGGTGAATCATGCATTACCTTTAATCTAGAGATGGAGCATCCAAAATCATATGGATTGATAAACAATGGTGTCATTGTGAAAGAGAAATAGTTGTAGCGGAAGTAACAATATGTAGCATAATAACAGGGGGTTTTCTTTGTGTTGCAAACTTTATGACTTTCAGAATAAGGGATCAATCTGCTCTATCTTTATGGTAAATTTTACTTATGTTCTATTTGTTTTATTGTGATCAAATTCAAAAGCTACAGGTGATGAAAGCCTCAAATGAATTCTAGTTTTTTTCTGGTTTGAATTCTAAAGTTTTTGTCACACCGGGGGGGGGGCGTCCCTAAGGCCCCGAAGGGGCCAAAATTTTTTTTTTGCAACACAAACCATTAACATCCAACATATAAAAATTAAATCCCCCAACACATAACAACCAACACATAACAACCAACACATAACAACCATTGACATTAACAATCAACACATAACTATCATTGACATTAATTAACACAACCATTGGGTCCAACACATTTAAATTAAAATCCCCCTTAAACCCCCTTTGGTTTGGGTGCATATTCACACGGGGGGTGACGTAGGGCAGCGAGAGCCTTCATAATTGTATTTTGCACGTACGAAATCAACACCATATAGTATTCTGCTTGAAATCTTATAGTATTTTGCGAATCTTGTTATACAGTATAGCAAATTTTGTACTTGCATACCCCACAAACGAGGAACTTTATGTACGGTATAGATTAAGGAATAAGGGGCGAATATGCCTACCCATCATCTTCCTACCCATTTTCTTAGGTGTACGAAGGCACCACGGTCTTGTGCCTTCGTTCTGCCTCTTGACTTCATCATATATGCCCTCTTTTGTTGTTAAGAGGGCATATATGATGAGGGTTTTATGCATCCTTCATCAATATTGAAACATATGTAGCACCAAATGCCTTCAATGTTGGCATTTGGTGCCAACATTGTCAAATGGCTCTTACTTTGATTTCAATGTAAAAAAATTGAAATCAAAGTAAGAGCCATCTATAGCCAATGGCTATAGATGGCTCTTACTTTCGCAAGCTTGGATGCATTGGTGCTGCTTACATGGATCATAGAGGCTACAAGCTTGAGGGCAAGCATTTGGCTTGCTGAGCTTGGAGATAGACCCATTTATGGAGAACCAGATCACAACGTGAGGAGCATTCTTTCTAGCTATGGTATGCCATTAGCATGGTCTATTTTCTGCTCCTGTATTCCTAAGCATTTGCAAATATTTGTCTTGCCATTGGGTTTTAATTGCTGTTGCAAGGGTTGGAGCACACATTATTTGCAGAACCTTGCTTGTACAGTTGGACTCTTATTTTAGAAATTAGGACAATCATTTTTCTAAGCCTTCTATGTCTTTCTGCTAGCCTCTATTTTGCCAGATGCCGGTACTTTTATTTAGGTAGTTCTTGAAGTTTCGCATCTGCAGCAGATCTAAATTCAACAAGCACATTCTTAGCCTGGCGATTTATTTTCTATCCACTAGGAAGTGACTCAATGGGGTCCATTGGGCCCTATGTTTTCCAGTCGGCTTTCATCTCAAGGTATATGTGTTGTCTCAGAGTTACTATTTTCTGATTTCATGTCACTATTTTCTGATTGCATGTCGATGCATACTATCTCAAAGCTAGTATTCTCTTTTACTGTCTGAGGGATGTTTTGCTTATACTGATCTCTTCTATTGTTTGAAAGGAGCCCTCGGGGGGCATCTCCTTGTTGGTACTTTGTCTTGGCAGATGGTGGACTGTTACCTTTAACAGGGTGCATGATGGGGAGGATTGGTGCTACTCTACTCTCTTTTAAGCTCTACGTAGCTATAAACCTTGTTTCTCTTGCAGTGTCAGACGTCTTGCATTTCACAAGCCAATGAACAGTTTTGTTGGCTGATACAATAGTACATTTTATAGGGGCGGTACCTCTAATTTAGTGGCAAAGTCAGATTCAAGTGACCTGCACCTATCTGGAATGCTCAAAGGCTGTAGAACACTGTTTGTATTTCGTAATTGAGTTGTTATCAAGGTAGCATTTGTTGGTTCATGTACAAGTAGACCATGTTTCAGTCCAAGTTGGAGTTCTAATTACAGCCAATTAGTTTATTTGTAGCACAATCCAAGCTTCTGGTTGCCATCATCGTTATATTCAGATTCAGTTTAGTTTCTTGTCAAATCAATGGCCAATTGCAGCTGCTTTTCATGTTTGTTATAGTTGGGCTTTGGGGTGTAGTTTGGGTTTGCAAGGAAGAGTTGTGTTGGTATTATTGGTGCTACTGGATATGGTAAACATTTTGATTTGGATTGCTTGCCCTTTAGCCCCTACCTTCTCTAACCTTGTTGTTGGTTTACCATTTTACTTCGGCACGGTTATCATTTGCAACAGGTACAATTGTTTTTTCGATAAGCACTTTCTTTTTTGGACATCTATGTACATTACGTTTCTGCCAGGTGTGGTTTGTTGGAGTCTATGCTTTTATTGGCCTTCGTTGGGTGTATTGCTTGTAGGTGCCAATCTTGCATAGGTGTTGGCGCAAGCATGGTTACTTTCCTAGGGGAATTTACTTTTTACTAATGTTGGCATCGCTTATTTTATAGCTCTCCTAGTGCTCTGTCTTGTGATTTCATATGCATCCACGTCTCTGTTCGCTCTAGGTTTACTAAGTCACTCACGTATGTTGACATATCTTATTTTATACCTCTTAGTTGTGCCCATATTTTGATTTCATATGCATCCATAGTATAGCTGTGCCACTCATATGCATCCACGGGTGTAAAATCGCTAGTGGGGTACAACTTTTGGCGAAGCGTTTAAGCACTTTAAGTGCTAAAACTCGCGGACGTCGAAGCCCGTCATGCCCTTCTCCCTCCTTTTCCCCTGGGCGCGAAAATTCAGATCAGTGTTTCACTGTTGATGATGGAGGCATGGAGCGCGGATGATTTTCACAGCATCAGAGGTCTGTGCAATTCGGGGGTGAAGCCCCATGAGGAAGAAGCTTGGTTGGAAAATAATGTCACGGATCGAGATTGGGATTCTGTTTGGACAAAGAAGTTGAACAAAGGAAAGATAAAATGGCACTGTGCAAAGGAGCATCTTCAAGAGAAGTTGGAAACACTCTGCCGAAAAATCTACAAGAATTGTCACAACAAAGAAGTAAGAAAGCAACTGGCCCTTGTTTTTGCGTTTGAAAATTGCACTAGATCAATACTTGCACCTGAGGAACACAAAGTAAACCGGGCTGCATTTTGTCGGGCAATGTCAAAGATACCACAACAATAGACAAGTAAAAACAGAGGCGATGTTGTAGCACATGTTAGGAAAATGAAATGAAGGCAAAGCCAAAGGTGGGAGCCGGATCAAATGAGATCAAGGCATGTGATGAGAACATAAAACCTTAGAGAATGCAAAGATGTGAGATTGGAAAATCGGTTTTACTTATCACAAAGAATTGAAGAAGAGGGAAGTGAGCTGAAAGGCAATGAGAAGGCCTTTGAATTACGTAAAAATGATGTTGGAAGAGGCTGAAAACAGCTTTTAAGACAAAGCCACAAATGATTTGGCTACAATTGGGGAGGAGTTCAAGTTTAATCCAACATGTGAGTTGGAGGCGAAATTAAAGATTTGGAGCAGACCGGGTCCGTGATGGAAACTTGGCACTTTGAACAAGGTACAAAAAGCAATGAACCCTACATCTTTGCAATGAGCGTGTCAAACGTAAAACTCAAACTTGAGGAGGAGTTAAAAGTTCTCAAGAAGAACGAGACTGCGCATTTCTACATAAACAATTTGCTTTTTAAAATGGATACTCCTCAAGAACATTTAGCATCTCTATTATTATACGAGATAAGTTGCTAGTGGAAGATCCATTTTATACATGTTCGGTAAGATGTGGTCCGGAATTCATGAAAGCTTACAGGTTAAGTTTAGCAATCGAATTGCCAACATGAGTATCATATAGCTTGTTGTTCATTGTTGAGAGGAGGACAATGTATTCATGGTTGCCCCGAAATGTGCCGAGGGTGTATTTGACGAGCTAGGGTTTTGGCCATGTTAGTGTGCTTCAAATAGTATACCAAAAAAGGATGTGTTAATCTGGCCCCCGAATTGAGGTCTCACCGTTGAGGGTTCAAAGAAGGACAATGGTGCCATTTGAAGATGCACAACACCCGCAAAGTCCTATAGGAGTACAACACAATTGTGATCGATTTGAATGCAACAACAGAACCACCACCACCACCAAGAAGTCTGTCCAAGAAGCTATAGAAGAAGTCTGTAAACACAAAGACCGGTTGTAAACACAAGAAGGCCATAAAACACAAAGACAGCTTGTAAACACAACACCGGTTGTGGAAAAACAAATGCACCGATTGTACAATTAATCGAAGCACCCAAGGAAGTTGAGGGAGTAATTCCATCGGATGAGGGCAACTTGGGTGTATATTTGCGTAAGGGAAAGGGCGTAAGAACAAAGAGGGGTAAGCTGGAGGATAGCAAAGAAGTTGTTCGGGCTACAAGAAAGAGAACAAGAAGTAGCTATGCAAAAGATGAAGAAGGCCTCAATCATGACACCACACATATCGGTGTGTTTCAAGAAAATGCGAGAATCAGCCCTCAAGTTTCGTGAGCCCGATCTTCAACAAGTGATTGCCGCCATTACTAACCCCGAAAGGGGTATGGGCATTGTTGGGCAAGAAGGCCACAACTTAGTGTTGCTTAAAACATTGAATATTATTAATTTTCTTTTTGTTGCATTCAATGTAGGGATTACCAGTTGATTCTGTTGTAGGTCGAGAATCCCACTTTGTTGATACGTGAAAAGTTTCCACATTCAACCCATTTTTCATTTTCATCTTCATCTATTTATTCATGTAGTAATTCCTGTTGTGTAGGTATTCGGATGTTCCAACATACTAAATATTGATTTGCCAGCCAAAGATAAACTCATTGTCTTGGATTTAAATGGTGTGTTGGTAAAAACATTTGGTGCAAATGAACACATACGCTTGGAAGCGTGGATTGACAATGACATACACCAGCGAAAAGAAAGTGATATTGAGACCGTAAGCAAAGTGTTCTTCTTGAAGACTTTGTTACGTATGTTGTGTTGGTATATGGTCATCAATGCAACTCTCCAATGTGGAAGATGTGCCGCAAGTACTATGTCCAGATTTGAGGGACGATTTCAATTTGTATGGGGACGAGAAAATGTGTGCGCACCAGTTTTCACCACCCTAACAAACCCGGTCATCCACCATGATGAAGCCACTTGGGAAAATATATGAGTCATACCCAAGATTCTCGGGCAAGACTTTGCTTCTTGATGATTCATTATACAAGTCTTATATTTTAGCGCCCCCTCGGAAATTTCATGGTACACCGTGATTCAAGATGGATGTCCATGATGAAGTGCTACCAAGACTCACCCCAAAGATAGAAGAAATACCGCAGCCAAGACTTAGGAAGAAATGAAGTTATTGGTGAAGAATACACATAGATACAAGCCTTGGCCTAAGACAGATAGAAAGATTATGAAGCTATGCTTGGAAAGACTTTACGGAAAAAAGGGCTTTGGTGTTTGTGAAGGAGGAATTGGAGAAGGTTTATGGTGATGACGCTTTGTCATTCTCCATGATTATTGGCTTTGTTTGTCATTTATTTAGGCCAAGGAATCCTACACTTTTCATGTACCATCTTATATCTTAATTTAAGAATGTTTTTGCTATATTGTTTATGTAGTTCAATGCGGCATTTGTCTATAAGTTTTTGCTATATTGTTTATATATACTTCAATGTTGATCGAAAAGGGATGCTTAAAACTTATCAAGTGCTTAAAAAAAAATTGCCCCGCAAGTGCTAGTCCGGTATGAGTCTTAATGGCGATATCGCTTATTGTCATGCAAAGTGATGATACTTTTATGTAGTTGCTTGCTTATCGTCATGCGCTTAAGGTGCGCGGCTTATTGTTAAGCCATATAACCTGTTTAAAGGTTGGTTTTTATTGCATAAGTGCTTTCGCGGTGTTCAATTGCTTACTCATCGGCATCTTGAAACCGATTAAAATGCTTATTGTTTGAAACTAATGAAAGAGCTAGAGCATCGTTACATTCAAGCGTAATCCGAATGGATTGACAGAATTAGAACTTCATAAATTTGATAGATAGACAAAAATAACATTTCATAGATGAAGAAGAAGAGATCTCAATGAAACAAAGATTAAAACAAAGTTACAAAAAAAGTTTGATGGTAAACAAGATTTTTTATAAAAAAAAAGCCCTTAGGCCAGTGTACACAAAAGAGAAATATACAAAATTTTTACAAAATTTTCGCCCCGAGGCCGGTGTCTTCTTCAAAGGGGGGTGTCTTCTTCAAAGGGGGTTGTCTTCTTCATCAAGGGGGGGTGTCTTCTTGGGGGGGGGGTTTGTCTTCTTCATCTTCATCCGCTTACGCATCTTTCATTCTCCATCCGCAACAAATGAAACAAACGAAAAATTAAACAAACGAAGATTAAACAAACGAACTTCGGACTCGGACTCGTCCTCTTCTTCCTCGGACTTGTCCTCTTCTTCTGATTCGCCTATCCATCCCCGCAAGATCACATGCGGTGATATATTCCCCGAATTCATTTCCGATTCTCATTTTCTCGATTCCTTATAGGAATGGAAGATGAGGAATCGGAATCGATCCTCCCTCAAACCGGGAGGAGTGAGGAGGGGGAGAGGAAAGCCAGAGTGGGGCAGCAGAGTGGGAGGAAAAGAAGAACTTCCCAAGAAAGGGAAGAGTGGAGGAACACCCTTCGATTTGTTTTTAGTAAGCGCCTCTTCGAGGTGACCTTTAATCCTCCGATCTTCCTCGCCTTCATGGAGGGAATGCGGAATGAAGGTGAAAAGCGGAATGCTTGCAGAGGAATTAGGGCGGAGGAATTGGCGGAGCGTGAGCTTGTAGGCGGAGCGTGAGCTTTGTGGGCCAACGCTTAAGTCCGCGCTTTTAAATGTAAGATATAATTTTCACACGATGTAACAATTAATTGTGAATGTGCTTAATTGTAACAACTACTGTTTGCTTTAGGTTTACTAGGTCACTCCATACGACGCTGACATATCTTATTTTATAGCTCTTAGTTGTGCCCATATTTTGATTTCATATGCATCCATAGCATAGCTGGGCCACTCTAGGTTTTTTTAATCACTCACATATTGAGTTTTATGTTCTTATATGGACACATTTTTCTATTCTAAGTCACCCATATCTTGAGTTTCGTATTCTTATAGGGATACCTTTTAATCTATCTAGACCTTCTAGACTCTAATTTTTAAAATTTTGCGTGCCTTGGCCATTTGGTTAATATCAATCTTGAGATGGTCATTAAATGGCATTTGTGGTGGGTGTTTTTTCAAGTGGGTGTTTTATTTGTCTCCTACACTTATGGGTATGCCCCCTGGGAGGTTGAGCAGGTTCCTTTCTCTTCGGAAGAGGTGGGTGTTTTTTTTAGGGTGGGTGTTTGTTTTGGTCTCTTATGCTTATGGATATGCCCTCTTGAGGTCGAAATGGTTTTTCTTTCATTCTTGCATAGTTTGATTCCTAAATTTTTGTTGAGTTCTTAACTTGTTAGTGCACTTCTGTTAGTCTTTTCAATGGACTCCCCTTTTGTTCCATGGAGTTGATTGTTATATGCTTGGTATGTGAGGCTTCTTCAGTCGGTATTAGTGTTGGGCATTGGGGAGAATTGCATTTGTAGGCATCTTTGGAGGGTCTCTTCCATGAGTTGGAGCTTAGTCTTCTTGGCCACCTTGGGTGTGTTCCAAAGTTTGCTAATGGTTTATATGGTGTAGGTTCCTTTGCTCCTTTGTCAATGTTTGGCGGTTCATGCAAAATTGTTCCGGCTAGTTGCCTTTTCAACCCTTGCTTTTGCTTTTTAGTCATCGTGATGCCTTCTTCCTTCATTTGTGGTGTGTACACTTCATATCATTTTAAGGTGCATACTAGCCGTGCCATTTCATTAGAATTGAGTGTTTCATTCTCGTTCCATAGCCTCTTCTTTCATTCTCAAACTACTTCTTAGTGGATGCATTAGTCCAACTTTGTAGATTTGATCGCACCTTGCTTTGATTATGCTTTGATATAGTGTGCTAATTTATCTTGAACAAGGACAATGTAAGGCCTCTTTGTCAAACGAAAGTTAGGTTCATGTCGTTGTCATGCATTCACCATGACTTCTTGCAATATTTAGCTATTTTATATGATTACAAAGGGACACTTTGATAATCAAGAGGATACTCATGAAGCTTTGTGCCTTGTTGAGTTATCTCTTTTGTGTTCCTTGAAGGGGGGATTGTCGAACTTCGGTATCTTTTGATAAAGGTGTGAAGCCTCTATGCTTATTGCCATGCATTCCTTTATGTCTTACATCACCTTATGCACTTGTAACCTTGTCGATACTATGTTGCTTGGTGCCTCATACTTATAGTTCTCCTCGATTTGGGCTTTGATCTACTTACCCTCTTGTTTAAGATCAATCCCCTCAGGGCTAGCCTTGCCTTGTGCCCTTGTAGACTTTCTTGTGCCACCTTGTGATCATGGTGGCTCTTAACTGATATTAGTTTGGTCATCAGGGTTGTTCTGAAGGCCAATGAACTGTATCTTGCAATCGAAGGAATGCATGGCAATAAGCATAGAGGCTTCACACCTTTATCAAAAGATACCGAAGTTCGACATTCCCCCCTTCAAGGAATACAAAAGAGATAACTCAACAAGGCACAAAGCTTCATGAGTATCCTCTTGATTATCAAAGTGTCCCTGTAATCATATAAAATAGCTAAATATTGCCTCACAAATGTTAAGCCACATTCCTTTATGCATGTCATTTGAGGTTCTTTGTGCTTTTTAAGTCGTCCCGTCTTATTTGCCTTATGTTTGCTATTAGAGTACATATATGTGCTCCTTTGTTAGTGTCCACCCTTTTCTTTCTCAAGTCTTACTTCAAGTTCATGGTTTTACTCTCACCCTTTGTGGTTTCCATCAAGCCCCTAGTCATCTATTGCCAAATATTTTAGTACAATTTGCACGGTTTTGACTTACATTGCCTATTTTTGCAACGTTCATTCCTGAGGTTAGGTCTTGTACGCACGACATATTTTAATTTCCCTGGTTGATCTTTCATTAGAGTTAGAGATTTTATTTTTCTCCATGTTATTTTGTCAAATAGATGGAATGACCCTTGGATTCGGTGAGAATGACCCTTACTTATGGTCCATTGTTTTTAATACCACGGCTTGAGCCCAATTGGTTCATATCTTGTTCCATGGCATTAATCGTTTTTATATACTAGTAGCAGCAGGTTTGTCACCTTAAAGGGAAGGTTAGCAGGACGATAACAATACTATGGAGCCACGACATATACCTAGATAATCTTCTTGTGCTTTGCTGGCTGCTCATGTTGTTGTCGTCAATTTGTCTTGTTCGATAGGCCTGTTAGTAGTCTCGAGGTTTTACTCGTTCATAGTTTGCCACAATTACTCCAAGATTGTACTTCGCACTTTGTCTCCATAATTTAGTTGGTCGTTGTTTCTAGAGTTTTAATTGGTCGGTTAAGTTTGACTTAGAGTCTATTGTTCCATTGGTTTTTTTGATTGCACTCATGATGTCTGTCAATGTTGTCTTGTAGTAAGATGCTATTTCAATTTGAAGGTTTGGTGTGGCATTTCGAGTTTGCGGTCAAAGGTTTGTATTGCACGTTAGTATTGGCATTTAGACTTGATTGCGAGGATAAGCACATCCATGCCGATCATCCTTGATCTCTGTAACCTGCAAAAACCACCAACGCAACCACTGGGCACTAGGCCTCCATTCCCGGCACGAGGATCACCAACTTTCGGCATGAGGGCGAACGGCCCACCTCTTTCCCCATTACTTGGCACGAGGACCACCCTCTCGATGGTACGAGGACCATTACACATCACTAAACCCCTGAATGAAAGAAAGACTTGAATACAAAGGCATGCCAGAAAAGACCACCAACCATGAAAAGAGAATCACTGCAACAACACTTGGTACGAGGACCACCAACCCTTGCATAAGAACTCAAGACCAGCAACAATAAGAACACTAGGTGCTACTTCTGTAAAAACAAAGAAATGAGAACACGGAACTAGTAACCAAACAAAGAGACACCTAAGAACCATAAGGCACTCAAAGGTACAAGAGGGTGGGAGGGGTGGGGGACAAGCGACCGAAGGAGGAGAGGCTCAAAAAACGGCTGATAGAGACAAATGAGGAGGAAACAGACTTAAATACTCTAAGGGGGCACGTCAACTAGCTATTTTTTGGCGGATTTATCTGCTTATCTCGAAACGCAGATAAATCATACTTCTAGAGCCTAGTTGCACTCGACAGAAACCGACAACACCAAACAACCATGCTGAAAAAAAGAGGCAGAAAAGAAAGAACTTAATGACCCCAGCTCTAAGACTACACAGAGTTCAATAACCAGACCTAACAAGGTCTGGTTATTTTGAAGGCCAATAGCTACTCAATACCAACACTCAAGCAAATACAGCAAAAGAAGAAAGGATTCAATGCCACAACTTAAACTAACAGTTCATGGCACTCAGAATAACATACCCTACAATGAAAAAAGAGCCATGCCCAAAGCTTAACCAACGACTAGATTGTCTAGGAAAATGAGTGATGCAAATTGGAGAGCCAACAAAGACGTTTGCAAAGGACCAGAACAATCATCTGACTATCCAAGGTAACCAAGGCCTCCAAATATACGTCAAGTCCAAATGCGGGCACAAGATGGCACAAGAAAGTCTACAAGGGCACAAGGCAAGGCTAGCCCTGAGGGGATTGATCTTAAACAAGAGGGTAAGTAGATCAAAGACCAAATCGAGGAGAACTATAAGTATGAGGCACCAAGCAACATAGTATCGACAAGGTTACAAGTGCATAAGGTGATGTAAGACATAAAGGAATGCATGGCAATAAGCATAGAGGCTTCACACCTTTATCAAAAGATACCGAAGTTCGACAATCCCCCCTTCAAGGAACACAAAAGAGATAACTCAACAAGGCACAAAGCTTCATGAGTATCCTCTTGATTATCAAAGTGTCCCTGTAATCATATAAAATAGCTAAATATTGCAAGAAGTCATGGTGAATGCATGACACTGACATGAACCTAACTCGTTTGACAAAGAGGCCTTCTGTTGTCCTTGTTCAGTATAAATTAGCACACTATATCAAAGCAAGGTGCAGATCAAATCTACAAAGTTGGACTAATGCATCCACTAAGAAGTAGTTTGAGAATGAAAGAAGAGGCTATGGAACCAGAGAATGAAACACTCAATTCTAATGAAATGGCACCGGCTTAGTATGCACCTTAAAATGATATGAAGTGTACACACCACAATGTAAGGAAGAAGGCATGCGATGACTAAAAAAAAGCAAAAGCAAGGGTTGAAAAGGCAACTAAGGAACAATTTTGCATGAACCGCCACAACATTGACAAAGGGGCAAAGGAAACTACACCATATAAACCATTAGCAAACTTTGGAACACACCCAAGGTGGCCAAGAAGACGAAGCTCCAACTCATGGAAGAGACCCTCCAAAGATGCCTACAGATGCAATTCTCCCCAATGCCCAACACTAATACCGACTGAAGAAGCCTCACATACCAAGCATATAACAATCAACTCCATGGAACAAAAAGGGAGTCCATTGAAAAGACTAATGTGAAGTGCACTAACAAGTTAAGAACTCAACAAAAATTTAGGAATCAAACTATGCAAGAATGAAAGAAAAACCCGCTCAGCCTCCAAGAGGGCATATCCATAAGCATAAGAGACCAAAACAAACACCCACCCTAAAAAAAAACACCCACCTCTTCCAAGAGAAAGGAACCCGCCCAACCTCCTGTGGGGCATACCCATAAGTGTAGGAGACAAATAAAACACCCACTTGAAAAAAAAACACCCACCACAAATGCCATTTAATGACCATCTCAAGATTGATATTAACCAAATGGCCAAGACGCAAAATTTTAAAAAATTAGAGTCTAGAAGGTCTAGATAGATTAAAAGGTATCCCTATAAGAATACGAAACTCAAGATATGGGTGACTTAGAATAGAAAAATGTGTCCATATAAGAACATAAAACTCAATATGTGAGTGATTAAAAAAACCTAGAGTGGCCTAGCTATGCTATGGATGCATATGAAATCAAAATATGGGCACAACTAAGAGCTATAAAATAAGATATGTCAATGTACGTGAGTGACTTAGTAAACCTAGAGCGAACAGAGACGTGGATGCATATGAAATCACAAGACAGAGCACTAGGAGAGCTATAAAATAAGCGATGCCAACATTAGTAAAAAGTAAATTCCCCTAGGAAAGTAACCATGCTTGCGCCAACACCTATGCAAGGTTGACACCTACAAGCAATACACCCAACGAAGGCCAATAAAAGCATAGACTCCAACAAACCACACCTGGCAGAAACGTAATGTACATAGATGTCCAAAAAAGAAAGTGCTTATCGAAAAAACAATTGTACTGCGGTAAATGATAACCGTGCAAGTAAAATGGTAAACCAACAACAAGGTTAGAGAAGGCAGGGCTAAAGGGCAAGCAATCCAAATCAAAATGTTTACCATATCCAAAGAGCACCAATAATACCAACACAACTCTTCCTTGCAAACCCAAACTACACCCCAAAGCCCAACTATAACAAACATGAAAAGTACCGCGAATTGGCCATTGATTTGACAAGAAACTAAACCGAATCAATATAACGATGATGCCAACTTAAGCTTGGATTGTGCTACAAATAAACTAATTGGCTGTAATTAGAACTCCAACTTGACTCAAACATGGTCTACTTGTACATGAACCAACAAATGCTACCTTGATAACAACTCAATTACGGAATACAAACAGTGTTCTACAGCCTTTGAGCATTCCAGATAGGTGCAGGTCACTTGAATCTGACTTTGCCACTAAATTAGAGGTACCGCCCCTATAAAATGTACTATTGTATCAGCCAACAAAACTGTTCATTGGCTTGTGAAATGCAAGACGTCTGACACTGCAAGAGAAACAAGGTTTATAGCTAACGAGAGCTTAAAAAGAGTAGAGTAGCACCAATCCTCCCCATCATGCACCGCGGTTAAAGGTAACAACCACCATCCGCCAAGACAAAGTACCAACAAGGAGATGCCCCCCGAGGGCTCCTTTCAAACAATAGAAGAGATCAGTATAAGCAAAACATCCCTCAGACAGTAAAAGAGAATACTAGCTTTGAGATAGTATGCATCGACATGCAATCAGAAAATAGTGACATGAAATCAGAAAACAGTAACTCTGAGACAACACATATACCTTGAGATGAAAGCCGACTGTAAAACATAGGGCCCAATGGACCCCATTGAGTCACTTCCTAGTGGATAGAAAATAAATCGCCAGGCTAAGAATGTACTTGTTGAATTTAGATCTGTTGCAGATGCGAAACTCCAAGAACTACCTAAATAAAAGTATCGGCATCTGGCAAAATAGAGGCTAGCAGAAAGACATAGAAGGCTTAGAAAAATGATTGTCCTAATTTCTAAAATAAGAGTCCAATCAGACAAGCAAGGTTCTCGCAAATAATGTGTGCTCCAACCCTTGCAACAACAATTAAAACCCAATGGCAAGGCAAATATTTGCAAATGCTTAGGAATACAGGAGCAGAAAATAGACCATGCTAATGGCATACCATAGCTAGAAAGAATGCTCCTCACGCTAGATCCGGTTCTCCATAAATGGGTCTATCTCCAAGCTCGCCAGCCAAATGCTTGTCCCCTCAAGCTTGTAGCCTCTATGATCCATGGGCAAAGCACCAATGCATCCAAGCTTGCAAAAGTAAGAGCCAACCGGTCATGAGCTAGACGATCCCGCCTAAGCTGCCACCAATGCATCCCAATCCCAAAGACCGATGCTAAAGTGAGCCATAACTTAAAAAAGTAATTGTAAAACCGGAAAGACAATAAGGAACCGCAATTATATGCACTCTTGAAATATGCTAATAGGGTCGGAATGGACAACCAAACCGGAGAGAGAGAACTACTAGAACAAGCAAAAGTCCTACAATGTTTAAACACGCCACAAGACATAAGAGAATGTCAAGCTCGACACAAGCTTCCATAGCAGCCTTAAATTTTAACTTGAAAACACGTTTGGCAAGGCAACCAACCATAAGCCTATTCAAATAAGTTGGAAGGACCAATTGGTAAAAAAACCTTAAAAGACAACTAACAAATAAAAAAAGAAAGGGCTGGGAGAACTACTAAATGGACACAAATTAAGTGAATCAGATAGTAGACCTAATATCGCTTCGAGGTATTTACCAAAACTGCTTTTAAACTCCGCCCTTGCATGTTGCAAAGATTTTATACAAAGACTAGGGGTTACCAGCAGATTTCGTCTGCTGAGAAAGGCACCTGCAAGTAGTGGATACAGACCAAACAAAACCCATAATTGAAATCTCAGCTATTAGCACTTATGTGTTTCTGGAGAAGATGTGGTCAAACCAGTACAGACATTAGCAACAAAATATGAACTCATCAACATTTTATGGTCCCTCATTCAAATGGATTGTTCGTTTGCGCTTAACCTCTTACTCTTTTATAGCGTCGTAATGTCCTCTATACGGTTCTGGATCGTGGTTTCTTTCTTCTGCTATCAAGCAGAGGCAGAAAAGAAAGAACTTAATGACCCCAGCTCTAAGACTACACAGAGTTCAATAACCAGACCTAACAAGGTAATGACAAAAGGGTTGTTCAAGGCCAATAGCTACTCAATACCAACACTCAAGCAAATACAAAGAAAAAGAAGAAAGGATTCAATACCACAACTTAAACTAAGGTTCATGGCACCTCGTAATAACATACCCTACAATGAAAAAGAGCCATGCCCAAAGCTTAACCAACGACTAGATTGTCTAGGAAAATGAGTGATGCAAATTGGAGAGCCAACAAAGACGCTTTGCAAAGGACCGTGAACAATCATCCGACTATCCAAGGTAACCAAGGCCTCCAAATATACGCCAAGTCCAAATGCGGGCACAAGGTGGCACAAGAAAGTCTACAAGGGCACAAGGCAAGGCTAGGCCTGAGGGGATTGATCTTAAACAAGAGGGTAAGTAGATCAAAGCCCAAATCGAGGAGAACTATAAGTATGAGGCACCAAGCAACATAGTATCGACAAGGTTACAAGTGCATAAGGTGATGTACGACATAAAGGAATGCATGGCAATAAGCATAGAGGCTTCACACCTTTATCAAAAGATACCGAAGTTCGACAATCCCCCCTTCAAGGAACACAAAAGAGATAACTCAACAAGGCACAAAGCTTCATGAGTATCCTCTTGATTATCAAAGTGTCCCTCAGAATCATATAAAATAGCTAAATATTGCAAGAAGTCATGGTGAATGCATGACACTGACATGAACCTAACTCGTTTGACAAAGAGGCCTTCTGTTGTCCTTGTTCAGTATAAATTAGCACACTATATCAAAGCAAGGTGCAGATCAAATCTACAAAGTTGGACTAATGCATCCACTAAGAAGTAGTTTGAGAATGAAAGAAGAGGCTATGGAACGAGAGAGAATGAAACACTCAATTCTAATGAAATGGCACTGCTAGTATGCACCTTAAAATGATATGAAGTGTACACACCACAATGTAGGAAGAAGGCATGCGATGACTAAAAAGCAAAAGCAAGGGTTGAAAAGGCAACTAGTCGGAACAATTTTGCATGAACCGCCACAACATTGACAAAGGGGCAAAGGAACCTACACCATATAAACCATTAGCAAACTTTGGAACACACCCAAGGTGGCCAAGAAGACGAAGCTCCAACTCATGGAAGAGACCCTCCAAAGATGCCTACGATGCAATTCTCCCAATGCCCAACACTAATACCGACCAAGAAGCCTCACATACCAAGCATATAACAATCAACTCCATGGAACAAAAAGGAGTCCATTGAAAAGACTAACAGAAGTGCACTAACAAGTTAAGAACTCAACAAAAATTTAGGAATCAAACTATGCAAGAATGAAAGAAAAACCCGCCAGCCTCCAAGAGGGCATATCCATAAGCATAAGAGACCAAAACAAACACCCACCCTAAAAAAACACCCACCTCTTCAAGAGAAAGGAACACCGCCAACCTCCTGTGGGCATACCCATAAGTGTAGGAGACAAATAAAACACCCACTTGAAAAAACACCCACCACAAATGCCATTTAATGACCATCTCAAGATTGATATTAACCAAATGGCCAAGACGCAAAAATTTTAAAAAAATTAGAGTCTAGAAGGTCTAGATAGATTAAAAGGTATCCCTATAAGAATACGAAACTCAAGATATGGGTGACTTAGAATAGAAAAAAATGTGTCCATATAAGAACATAAAACTCAATATGTGAGTGATTAAAAAACCTAGAGTGGCCCAGCTATGCTATGGATGCATATGAAATCAAAATATGGGCACAACTAAGAGTTATAAAATAAGATATGTCAACGTACGTGAGTGACCCTAGTAAACCTAGAGCGAACAGAGACGTGGATGCATATGAGTGGCACAGCTATGCTATGGATGCATATGAAATCAAAATATGGGCACAACTAAGAGGTATAAAATAAGATATGTCAACATACGTGAGTGACTTAGTAAACCTAGAGCGAACAGAGACGTGGATGCATATGAAATCACAAGACAGAGTACTAGGAGAGCTATAAAATAAGTGATGCCAACATTAGTAAAAAGTAAATTCCCTAGGAAAGTAACCATGCTTGCGCCAACACCTATGCAAGATTGGCACCTACAAGCAATACACCCAACGAAGGCCAATAAAAGCATAGACTCCAACAAACCACACCGGCGTAAAACGTAATGTACATAGATGTCCAAAAAGAAAGTGCTTAAAAAAAACAATTGTACATTTGCAAATGATAACCGTGGTTGAAGTAAAATGGTAAACCAACAACAAGGTTAGAGAAGGCAGGGGCTAAAGGGCAAGCAATCCAAATCAAAATGTTTACCATATCCAAGAGCACCAATAATACCAACACAACTCTTCCTTGCAAACCCAAACTACACCCCAAAGCCCAACTATAACAAACATGAAAAGCAAACCAAGAATTGGCCATTGATTTGACAAAAAACTAAACCGAATCCGAATATAAGATGATGGCAAACCGTAAGCTTGGATTGTGCTACAAATAAACTAATTGGTCGTAATTAGAACTCCAACTTGACCTAAACATGGTCTACTTGTACATGAACCAACAAATGCTACCTTGATAACAACTCAATTACTTAAATACAAACAAGTTGTTCTACTGACCTTTGAGCATTCCGGATAGGTGCAGGTCACTTGAACTGACTTTCCCACTAAATTAGAGGTACCGCCCTATAAAATGTACTATTGTATCACCCAACAAAACTGCTTCATTGGCTTGTGAAATGCAAGACGCCCCGACACCGCAAGAGAAACAAGGTTTATAGCTACATTGAGAGCTTAAAAAGAGTAGAGTAGCACCAATCCTCCCCATCATGCACCGCGGTTAAAGGTAACAAGTCCACCATCCGCCAAGACAAAGTACCAACAAGGAGATGCCCCGAGGGGCTCCTTTCAAACAATAGAAGAGATCAGTATAAGCAAAACATCCCTCAGACAGTAAAAGAGAATACTAGCTTTGAGATAGTATGCATCGACATGCAATCAGAAAATAGTGACATGAAATCAGAAAACAGTAACTCTGAACCACAATCGGAGTTATTTAGAACAATACAGAACAGACTTTTAACTCGAGAAAATGTAACCAATACATTAGTTTGTCTGCATGCATAATCTACCTAAGCACCAAAACAGTGTTAGCACATATAAACATGAACTATATGGATTACACACTAAACTCTACTCTTCTGCAACAAATAGAACTAGCAAGATGAGTTGCATGATCTACAAATCAAAAGTGCAAGTGGAGCACATACCAAGTATATGAAACTGAATAAATTGACTTATCTTCAGAGAAAGAGAAGGCTTTAGAAGCTAAGGTCAGAGATGCCAAATTGAAAACTACTAGAGAAGCCAAATTGAAAACTACTGGGAAACGCAAACGTGACCACCTTGCAACAGCAACTAGAAAGCAAAAGAAGCCTAAGTTTAATAAAATATCAGATCAAATATTGCCCGAACCGGCAAAAATAACGTGGGTCTCCTGAATACTATGAATCTCCTTGTCGCAAGCCAAGTATTAAAAGAAAATCCAATTCCAGAGTAAAGTTAGTGCATAGTGGCAATATAATGCAGACCCCTGCAGCTAGCTTCAGAGCAAGAGTAAACACAAAATGTAATAGGCAATCACGGCATCTATATGAAATTCACTACAACTTGCTTCACACAGCAAGATTAGACACTGAACTTAATAGGCAATTAAGACATCTATACTAAACTTACATGAAGCCATAAAAGGAATACTACTAACATACAACCCCAGAGTCAAGTGTTTATGATTATGGATTTGAACTTATGATTACTTATGACTAACTGAACTTATGATTATCTGCCTTCGACAAGCCAAAAGAAAGGTATTAGTAGTTACGGCTAGAAACAAACTGATACTGATAGCTTTGGAGTAGCTTAACCGTAAGCTCTTCTAATGGATCGCCAAGCAATGGTTGGATCCACTTTGTCACCACGAAGTTGCTTAATGAACAAAAGATCGGCAGATAAACCGTTTCTTGAGGCTAGTGGACGTGCCCCCTTAGAGTATTTAAGTCTGTTTCCTCCTCGTTTGTCTCTATCAGCCGTTTTTCGAGCCTCTCCTCCTTCGGTCGCTTGTCCCCCACCCCTCCCACCCTCTTGTACCTTTGAGTGCCTTATGGTTCTTAGGTGTCTCTTTGTTTGGTTACTAGTTCCGTGTTCTCATTTCTTTGTTTTTACAGAAGTAGCACCTAGTGTTCTTATTGTTGCTGGTCTTGAGTTCTTATGCAAGGGTTGGTGGTCCTCGTACCAAGTGTTGTTGCGGTGATTCTCTTTTCATGGTTGGTGGTCTTTTCCGCATGCCTTTGTATTCAAGTCTTTCTTTCATTCGGGGTTTAGTGATGTGTAATGGTCCTCGCACCATCGAGGGTGGTCCTCGTGCCAAGTAATGGGGAAAGAGGTGGGCCGTTCGCCCTCATGCAGAGTTGGTGATCCTCGTGCGTGAATGGAGGCCTAGTGCCCCTGGGTTGCGTTGGTGGTTTTGTGAGGATAAGCACATCCATGCCGCATCATCCTTGATCTCTCAGAACTCGCAAAACCACCAACGCAACCCACCGGGCACTAGGCCTCCATTCCCGCATTTAGGATCACCAACTCTCAAGATGAGGGCTTAACCACCCACCTCTTTCCCCATTACTTGGCACGAGGACCACCCCTCGATGGTACAACGAGGACCATTACACATCACTAAACCCCCGAATGAAAGAAAGACTTGAATACAAAGGCATGCCGAAAAAGACCACCAACCATGAAAAGAGAATCACCGCGAACAACACTTGGTACGAGGACCACCAACCCTTGCACAAGAACTCAAGACCAGCAACAATAAGAACACTAGGTGCTACTTTTGTAAAAACAAAGAAATGAGAACACGGAACTAGTAACCAAACAAAGAGACACCTAAGAACCATAAGGCACTCAAAGGTACAAGAGGGTGGGAGGGGTGGGGGACAAGTGACCGAAGGAGGAGAGGCTCAAAACGGCCGATAGAGACAAACGAGGAGGAAACAGACTTAAATAATCTATAAGATCGCCAACTAGCTCAAGAAGCGGATTTATCCGCTTATCTCAAATGCGATAAATCATACTTTAGAGCCTAGTTGCACTCGACAGAAACCGACAACACCAAACAACCATGCTGAAAAAAAGAGGCAGAAAAGAAAGAACTTAATGACCCCAGCTCTAAGACTACACAGAGTTCAATAACCAGACCTAACAAGGTAATGACAAAAGGGTTGTTCTGAAGGCCAATAGCTACTCAATACCAACACTCAAGCAAATACAGCAAAAGAAGAAAGGATTCAATACCACAACTTAAACTAACAGTTCATGGCACTCAGAATAACATACCCTACAATGAAAAAAGAGCCATGCCCAAAGCTTAACCAACGACTAGATTGTCTAGGAAAATGAGTGATGCAAATTGGAGAGCCAACAAAGACGTTTGCAAAGGACCAGAACAATCATCTGACTATCCAAGGTAACCAAGGCCTCCAAATATACGTCAAGTCCAAATGCGGGCACAAGGTGGCACAAGAAAGTCTACAAGGGCACAAGGCAAGGCTAGGCCTGAGGGGATTGATCTTAAACAAGAGGGTAAGTAGATCAAAGCCCAAATCGAGGAGAACTATAAGTATGAGGCACCAAGCAACATAGTATCGACAAGGTTACAAGTGCATAAGGTGATGTAAGACATAAAGGAATGCATGGCAATAAGCATAGAGGCTTCACACCTTTATCAAAAGATACCGAAGTTCGACAATCCCCCCTTCAAGGAACACAAAAGAGATAACTCAACAAGGCACAAAGCTTCATGAGTATCCTCTTGATTATCAAAGTGTCCCTGTAATCATATAAAATAGCTAAATATTGCAAGAAGTCATGGTGAATGCATGACACTGACATGAACCTAACTCGTTTGACAAAGAGGCCTTCTGTTGTCCTTGTTCAGTATAAATTAGCACACTATATCAAAGCAAGGTGCAGATCAAATCTACAAAGTTGGACTAATGCATCCACTAAGAAGTAGTTTGAGAATGAAAGAAGAGGCTATGGAACGAGAGAATGAAACACTCAATTCTAATGAAATGGCACGGCTAGTATGCACCTTAAAATGATATGAAGTGTACACACCACAACAGAAGGAAGAAGGCATGCGATGACTAAAAAAGCAAAAGCAAGGGTTGAAAAGGCAACTAGCCGGAACAATTTTGCATGAACCGCCACAACATTGACAAAGGGGCAAAGGAACCTACACCATATAAACCATTAGCAAACTTTGGAACACACCCAAGGTGGCCAAGAAGACGAAGCTCCAACTCATGGAAGAGACCCTCCAAAGATGCCTACAGATGCAATTCTCCCCAATGCCCAACACTAATACCGACTGAAGAAGCCTCACATACCAAGCATATAACAATCAACTCCATGGAACAAAAAGGGAGTCCATTGAAAAGACTAACAGGAAGTGCACTAACAAGTTAAGAACTCAACAAAAATTTAGGAATCAAACTATGCAAGAATGAAAGAAAAACCCGCTCAGCCTCCAAGAGGGCATATCCATAAGCATAAGAGACCAAAACAAACACCCACCCTAAAAAAAAACACCCACCTCTTCCGAAGAGAAAGGAACCTGCTCAACCTCCCAGGGGGCATACCCATAAGTGTAGGAGACAAATAAAACACCCACTTGAAAAAACACCCACCACAAATGCCATTTAATGACCATCTCAAGATTGATATTAACCAAATGGCCAAGACGCAAAATTTTAAAAAATTAGAGTCTAGAAGGTCTAGATAGATTAAAAGGTATCCCTATAAGAATACGAAACTCAAGATATGGGTGACTTAGAATAGAAAAATGTGTCCATATAAGAACATAAAACTCAATATGTGAGTGATTAAAAAAAACCTAGAGTGGCCCAGCTATGCTATGGATGCATATGAAATCAAAATATGGGCACAACTAAGAGTTATAAAATAAGATATGTCAACGTACGTGAGTGACCTAGTAAACCTAGAGCGAACAGAGACGTGGATGCATATGAGTGGCACAGCTATGCTATGGATGCATATGAAATCAAAATATGGGCACAACTAAGAGGTATAAAATAAGATATGTCAACATACGTGAGTGACTTAGTAAACCTAGAGCGAACAGAGACGTGGATGCATATGAAATCACAAGACAGAGTACTAGGAGAGCTATAAAATAAGTGATGCCAACATTAGTAAAAAGTAAATTCCCCTAGGAAAGTAACCATGCTTGCGCCAACACCTATGCAAGATTGGCACCTACAAGCAATACACCCAACGAAGGCCAATAAAAGCATAGACTCCAACAAACCACACCTGGCAGAAACGTAATGTACATAGATGTCCAAAAAAGAAAGTGCTTATCGAAAAAACAATTGTACCTGTTGCAAATGATAACCGTGCTGAAGTAAAATGGTAAACCAACAACAAGGTTAGAGAAGGCAGGGGCTAAAGGGCAAGCAATCCAAATCAAAATGTTTACCATATCCAGTAGCACCAATAATACCAACACAACTCTTCCTTGCAAACCCAAACTACACCCCAAAGCCCAACTATAACAAACATGAAAAGCAGCTGCAATTGGCCATTGATTTGACAAAAAACTAAACTGAATCCGAATATAAGATGATGGCAACCAGAAGCTTGGATTGTGCTACAAATAAACTAATTGGCTGTAATTAGAACTCCAACTTGGACTGAAACATGGTCTACTTGTACATGAACCAACAAATGCTACCTTGATAACAACTCAATTACGAAATACAAACAGTGTTCTACAGCCTTTGAGCATTCCAGATAGGTGCAGGTCACTTGAATCTGACTTTCCCACTAAATTAGAGGTACCGCCCCTATAAAATGTACTATTGTATCAGCCAACAAAACTGTTCATTGGCTTGTGAAATGCAAGACGTCTGACACTGCAAGAGAAACAAGGTTTATAGCTACGTAGAGCTTAAAAGAGAGTAGAGTAGCACCAATCCTCCCCATCATGCACCGTGTTAAAGGTAACAGTCCACCATCTGCCAAGACAAAGTACCAACAAGGAGATGCCCCCCGAGGGCTCCTTTCAAACAATAGAAGAGATCAGTATAAGCAAAACATCCCTCAGACAGTAAAAGAGAATACTAGCTTTGAGATAGTATGCATCGACATGCAATCAGAAAATAGTGACATGAAATCAGAAAACAGTAACTCTGAACCACAATCGGAGTTATTTAGAACAATACAGAACAGACTTTTAACTCGAGAAAATGTAACCAATACATTAGTTTGTCTGCATGCATAATCTACCTAAGCACCAAAACAGTGTTAGCACATATAAACATGAACTATATGGATTACACACTAAACTCTACTCTTCTGCAACAAATAGAACTAGCAAGATGAGTTGCATGATCTACAAATCAAAAGTGCAAGTGGAGCACATACCAAGTATATGAAACTGAATAAATTGACTTATCTTCAGAGAAAGAGAAGGCTTTAGAAGCTAAGGTCAGAGATGCCAAATTGAAAACTACTAGAGAAGCCAAATTGAAAACTACTGGGAAACGCAAACGTGACCACCTTGCAAAATAAGCAACTCTGCAACTAGAAAGCAAAAGAAGCCTAAGTTTAATAAAATATCAGATCAAATATTGCCCGAACTGCAAAATAACGTGGGTCTCCTGAATACTATGAATCTCCTTGTCGCAAGCCAAGTATTAAAAGAAAATCCAATTCCAGAGTAAAGTTAGTGCATAGTGGCAATATAATGCAGACCCCTGCAGCTAGCTTCAGAGCAAGAGTAAACACAAAATGTAATAGGCAATCACGGCATCTATATGAAATTCACTACAACTTGCTTCACACAGCAAGATTAGACACTGAACTTAATAGGCAATTAAGACATCTATACTAAACTTACATGAAGCCATAAAAGGAATACTACTAACATACAACCCCAGAGTCAAGTGTTTATGATTATGGATTTGAACTTATGATTACTTATGACTAACTGAACTTATGATTATCTGCCTTCGACAAGCCAAAAGAAAGGTATTAGTAGTTACGGCTAGAAACAAACTGATACTGATAGCTTACTGGAGTAGCGAACTGGTAAGCTCTTCTAATGGACTGGCCAAGCAATGGTTGGATCCACTGTCACCATGAGTTGCTTAATGAACAAAAGACTGGCAGATAAATCCGCTTCTTGAGGCTAGTTGACGTGCCCCCTTAGAGTATTTAAGTCTGTTTCCTCCTCGTTTGTCTCTATCAGCCGTTTTTCGAGCCTCTCCTCCTTCGGTCGCTTGTCCCCCCACCCCTCCCACCCTCTTGTACCTTTGAGTGCCTTATGGTTCTTAGGTGTCTCTTTGTTTGGTTACTAGTTCCGTGTTCTCATTTCTTTGTTTTTACAGAAGTAGCACCTAGTGTTCTTATTGTTGCTGGTCTTGAGTTCTTATGCAAGGGTTGGTGGTCCTCGTACCAAGTGTTGTTGCAGTGATTCTCTTTTCATGGTTGGTGGTCTTTTCTGGCATGCCTTTGTATTCAAGTCTTTCTTTCATTCAGGGGTTTAGTGATGTGTAATGGTCCTCGTACCATCGAGAGGGTGGTCCTCGTGCCAAGTAATGGGGAAAGAGGTGGGCGTTAAGCCCTCATCGAGAGAGTTGGTGATCCTCGTCTTGGGAATGGAGGCCTAGTGCCCGTGGTTTGCGTTGGTGGTTTTGCGAGGATAAGCACATCCATGCCGATCATCCTTGATCTCCGCCAACCTGCAAAACCACCAGCAACCCAACCAGCGGGCACTAGGCCTCCATTCCCGCACGAGGATCACCAACTTCTGCGATGAGGGCTTAACGACCCACCTCTTTCCCCATTACTTGGCACGAGGACCACCCTCTCGATGGTACGAGGACCATTACACATCACTAAACCCCTGAATGAAAGAAAGACTTGAATACAAAGGCATGCCAGAAAAGACCACCAACCATGAAAAGAGAATCACTGCAACAACACTTGGTACGAGGACCACCAACCCTTGCACAAGAACTCAAGACCAGCAACAATAAGAACACTAGGTGCTACTTTTGTAAAAACAAAGAAATGAGAACACGGAACTAGTAACCAAACAAAGAGACACCTAAGAACCATAAGGCACTCAAAGGTACAAGAGGGTGGGAGGGTGGGGACAAGTGACCGAAGGAGGAGAGGCTCGAAAAACGGCTGATAGAGACAAACGAGGAGGAAACAGACTTAAATACTCTATAAGACACGTCAACTAGCCTCAAGAAGCGGATTTATCCGCTTATCTCAAAATGCAGATAAATCATACTTTCTAGAGCCTAGTTGCACTCGACGTAAAACCGACAACACCAAACAACCATGCTGAAAAAAAGAGGCAGAAAAGAAAGAACTTAATGACCCCAGCTCTAAGACTACACAGAATTCAATAACCAGACCTAACAAGGTAATGACAAAAGGGTTGTTCTGAAGGCCAATAGCTACTCAATACCAACACTCAAGCAAATACAGCAAAAGAAGAAAGGATTCAATGCCACAACTTAAACTAACAGTTCATGGCACTTAGAATAACATACCCTACAATGAAAAAAGAGCCATGCCCAAAGCTTAACCAACGACTAGATTGTCTAGGAAAATGAGCGATGCAAATTGGAGAGCCAACAAAGACGTTTGCAAAGGACCAGAACAATCATCTGACTATCCAAGGTAACCAAGGCCTCCAAATATACGTCAAGTCCAAATGCGGGCACAAGGTGGCACAAGAAAGTCTATAAGGGCACAAGGCAAGGCTAGCCCTGAGGGGATTGATCTTAAACAAGAGGATAAGTAGATCAAAGCCCAAATCGAGGAGAACTATAAGTATGAGGCACCAAGCAACATAGTATCGACAAGGTTACAAGTGCATAAGGTGATGTAAGACATAAAGGAATGCATGGCAATAAGCATAGAGGCTTCACACCTTTATCAAAAGATACCGAAGTTCGACAATCCCCCCTTCAAGGAACACAAAAGAGATAACTCAACAAGGCACAAAGCTTCATGAGTATCCTCTTGATTATCAAAGTGTCCCTGTAATCATATAAAATAGCTAAATATTGCAAGAAGTCATGGTGAATGCATGACACTGACATGAACCTAACTCGTTTGACAAAGAGGCCTTCTGTTGTCCTTGTTCAGTATAAATTAGCACATTATAATATCAAAGCATAATCAAAGCAAAATAGCCGTTTTGACCAAAGGTATTCGCACTGTTCACTTAATTTGTGTCCATTTAGTAGTTCTCCCAGCCCTTTCTTTTGTTATTTGTTAGTTGTCTTTTAAGGTTTTTTACCAATTGGTCCCCAAATTGGATTCTAAGCACCCTTGAGGCAGCCAGAGACCCCTTAAACTTTGGCACCCCCAAAACCCCAAACCCCAAAAGGTGCTCTCGCCCACCTTTTCGAGTCCCCAAATTGGATTCTAAGCACCCTTGAGGCAACCAGAGACCCCTCAGACTTTGGAACCCCCAAAACCCCCACACCCCCAAAAGGTGCTCGCCCGGCGTTTTTGAGTCCCCAAATTGTATTCTACGCACCCTTTCCGCAGCCAGAGACCCCTCAAACTTTGGAAGTCATGGCCACAGAAGATGGGCCGGCCTGGGAAACCCAAGGCGAGGGGCCGCCGCACAAACGGTCCCGATCAGCCATCATGGACAGGGGAGAGCCATCCTCCATGAAGAAGGAGGCTCGGGCTAAGGCTAAGGCCCCCTCAGCGAGGCCAGCCCGGCCGGAAGGGATTGATTGCTCAGACCACATAGGAACTCCTGCCTCGGCGAGAATGGAGCCACGTCAAAGCGGGGAGTGGAGGCTAACAGTGGTTCGGAATTGAGGCTAACAGTGGCCAAAATAGGTTTGGCTAAATTGGCATGGCGTTGGAGATGGAGTCCTCGGCATCCCATGTGCTCAAAAGGCAAATCGGGTCGAGAAGAACCGCATCACAGTGTAAATACGGAGACCAAACATACGCATGTGGAAGATGGCCTTGGCCTTGCACACCCGGCGAGCCGCAACAAAGGCGAGGTGAGGTAAACCCGACATGCGGGCCCGTTTAGACTCGTGTGTTCATCACTCATCGGACACCATGACCTGAGAGGGGTTTGGCTATTCAACCGCAATGGCAAAAAAGAGCGATGGTCACGGTGTCACATTTAGCTTGCCGGTCGAGTGGAGGCGGCCACCACCATGGCACGCGGGAGCGCAGTGGCTGCTCTGCGATAAACCGCATTACCGGCACCGGGATCTTCGGTAAGATCCCGAACGGCAAGCGACCCTCGGCGCCCATGTCTTTGGGGCGGGCCGAGCAGCTCTGGCACCTACTCCCGAGCAATGCGAGGCTCCGGGGTTGCGGGCAACCATCCTGAGCGAGCGGGGTCTCCCTACGAGGGTTCATAGTGGCTGCCGGCGGTGCGGCGGGAGATAGGCGGCGGAGGCGAGCCACAGGCTGTGCTCCGGGCTTCCACGGGCGGCGGCGGACCCGCTACCCGCCCACGGCTTCCCGCGCCCCCGCCTTCTTTGCCCGCCCTCCCGGCCCTCCACGCCATCCCGGCCATACTCCGGCCACTCCCGCCATCCCGGCCACCACCACCACCCCGGCCTGGGGACCCAGGCCCTAGCCCACCTTTGACCCCTTGGTTGGAGAACTCGGGGAGGCGGCGGAAGGCCCTGTCTGGTAGTTGAGGCATGCGAGCGACAAGGAGAAGTCGCCCCACAACATCCGAACACACATTCTCGATGGGATGACATTCGGGGCAGTTCACATTTCTCGGCGGCAGTCATGGGGAGCTCGGCCGGTGCGTGGCCAGCATTGTCATATTACGATTCGCGGATACGGCGGTGCGTGATGCCATAATGCGCCCGGGAGCCGGATCTTTGAAGGGACATCCACATGCGTGGGCCCGGGACCTCACACCGTGCAACAGGAGGCCGCAGACAGGGGAGCTTGTCGGGGTCGAGGCATTCGCCAGCGAGGGGGTCTGCGCCCGGGGATTAGTTCCGGCGGGATGCACATTTTAAAACGACACTGCTAGCTGCCGGACCCGGCCCCAACGCGGTACCGCAGCCGCCCTGCCTGCTTCCCCTACCCCCCCCCTTCTCCTGCTCCTCCTCACGCTCCCTCACGGCCCCCGCCCTCTCGACTACATCTTGCCTCCGCTCCATCTACTTCTCCTTTCGACCCCTCTGCTTCGAGTCCTCCCCGCTGATTTCGATTTTGCGCATACCATCCTGGCCCGACAAATAGGAATTGTGTCTCAGGGTGGTCTCATGGGGTGTCGAGGCTTCCCTTGGCGAAGGGGCGATCGAACTTCCGTGGCGTAGATATGGATCTCATCTTTCTCATGGAACATGGGAGCATCTTTGAGCGCGAGGCTACGATGCTTAGGGTTACCAACATTTCTCGGTCTTCAATACACATGCAGCCGGAGGGTCATGGTGCAGTGGCTTGCTACTACGGACAACCTTGGCACATTGGTTACCCTCGGAAGACGAACCAGAACAATGGGTACTTGTGGGTTCGTGTGCATAATACCGGTGGCAACCCTCTTTTTTACGGCGCTTTGTTATTTCCCTCACGCGCTGACGGCACCTTCTATGAAAACCACCCGTCACGGATAGGATGGACCCTTATGTCGATCTATATGATGACATCTGACAGCACCGGCCGGTTGGGTAGGGTCGTCCTTCTTGGAGATTTCAATGCGGACGAAAAGTAGAGCAGCCCATGCGACTTGACCCCTCGCCGACGATGTCCTGCGGCCTTCGCTTGAAGCAGCAGCCCACGAGGGTGGGATGACAACCCGGTCACTTTCGCTTTGGCGGCGGTTGCTCTGCTATGTGGCATTTTGACTTGATAATTTGCAATGGCCTTTCACGGTCCGATTCTCGCCAAGTGCACATGCGAGATAGGGACATCGTGGGGAGGGTCTAGTGTGGTGGACTATGTGCTCGTAGTTGCGCCAAGATATGCATCTCATCGGGCCGTTTAGGGTGGGCAATGCAGCCGATTCCGGGATGAGGAGGTCGACTTCGAGATCACCTCCCACTTTATTTGGACCTGGTTTGGCAAGCGCCGTAACCCCCACTATGCTAGCCCTCGCCGTCCTCAGTTGAGACTAGATTATGAGCAGGCAGAGGACTACGCCGAGATGCTCATGGACGCCCTCCCGGTAATTCTGCGGACCTCCACACTAGAGCAGCAGACAGACGCACCCGGTGACCGCTATTACGGGATGCACGGACAGGGTGCTTTGGACCCCCGCGTCGCCGCTCAGGGTCAGCAACATTCCCACGTAACCGATGGTTTGATGCGGAGTGTAAAGAACGCGGCGGCTCCGTCACGATGCGGATCCGGTACCCGCTTGAGGCCACCACCACGATCTGCGCCCATCGAAGGACACAAAGCGCGGTACCTTACCGGCATCCGGGGGAGATGTTGACTGCTTTGGACACTCATCCTCGAACCTTTAAGCCTTGAAGTGCTTGAAGCCCGACCGACCCTCACGGGGGACATCACACAGGCTGATGGGAGCAGTGCTGCGGCGGCTCTATGACCCGCCCGAGGGGCAGCGTGCGCCCATACCCCGCAGGATGGCCCCCCATTGGTTCGTGGGCGAGGATGTTGAGGAGGCACTGCTTGGTGGCTAATGGGAAGGCGGTGACCTCGATGGTATGCGGGCGAGTTACTCAAATGGGCGGGCAGCCGCTTGTGCCCGGTCCCTCACTACCCTGTTCAGCGAGCATTGCGGGGAAGGTCTCCCAGACAATGGACCCTGGCGGGGTTGTTCCCATTCACAAAGGCAGGCGACCCACTCTGTCCGGCCAATTCTGGGGACGATCATGGTCGATTCGGTATTTGCCAAATTTGTTGGGTGGCATTCTCGGCGAAGAGTTGACCGGTGGGTAGGCGGCCGGATGTCGCGAGCCCTCACACGAGGCGGGCTTTAGACCCGCCACTCAGCGATTGACCATATCTTTACACTGCGCGCGGCCGATTGAAGGCGGCGGAATCATGGCGAGGACTTGTATTCTTTGCTTTGTGGACTTGCGAAGGCTTTTGATCTGGTTCCAGGAAAAGGCGTAGGCTAAGCTGCGTCAAGCCCAGGGCTCCATTTGCACGAATGGGAATGCCATATCTGAGGTTGTATGAGAGTTGTTTTGGCGGGATATCGTACCGCCGACCAAAGCATTCACCCGGTAGTATTGGGCTCGGCGGCGGTGCCCCCTCTACGCCAACACTTTTTGGCCTCTACATTGTCCGGTTAGAGCCACGGCTGCGAGCATGGGGGATGGCATCTGACTTTTGCACCGGGTCATCCGCCGGCTCATCTATCGGGACGATGTTGGCTGCTGGCCCACACCGAAGCTATGCGGTCTCACACGGATGCCCTAGACACATTTTGTCGCTACGAGACATGCGCGTCAATCTGCCAAGACCAAGGTGGTTCTCATATCCTCTTCACGTCACCCCATGCCTCCCCGCACTCACATATCGGGGACAGCTTTGTGGGCGTCCACCCCATCTACAAGTACCTAGAGGTGGAGTTCCCCTCCTCGCCTCTGGCGGGGAGGCGTCTATCCGCTTGCGGGTGACAGCCAGGCCGGGAAAGCGCTTTATGCCATGCGTAACAACAAATCACCGTGACGAGCTCTATGATTGGGGCCATCAGTCACATCTGTTAGGGCACTTGTCGAGCCCGCCCTACATGCAGACGGGTTCGGGGTTTAGTCCGGCCGTCTCTTTGGCGACTTGGAATGACTTGGAGCGGTGCGTAAGGCATTTTTGGCACGAGCACTTGGGGTGAAACCTTCAGCCCCTATCGTTCTAACTGCAGAAACTGATTCTTGCCGCTTCAGTGGCAGCCCTTGATAGACACATCGTCTATTTTCAGAAAGTGGTTACTATGGGTGATGCTCGGCTCCACTTTTGGCTTACACCGTGGCCATGGGTCCGCAGCGGCTTAGGGGCTGTTGGAGGAGTAAGAGAGAGTGGTTCGCCAGATGGAACGCGGAGGGAGCAATGCATGCTGGTGGAAAGTGACCCGGTCGTCGCAGCACGGGGGAGTACCTAGATGCTTGTTTCCTTGGCAAGCTCGGGACCATTACAAGAGGAGCACATCAACCCCGAGACACATTGGGGCCCACAGCTCTACTGCGTTCCCAAGCGCACCTGAAAAAGCGCGGACTCATTGCCTCCATTCGCACGGTGCCCACCATCTTCGCGAGATCGAGGCAGGCCGGGTGGATTGGGGAGCCCCCCCCAGGGGCGAGCTCTGTCAGTCTTTGTCAAACGGGTGCCATTGAGGATGAGTCTCACACTTTCCGAGTTGCCCGGGCCGTTGGTCGATCCGGGCGGATACACTCCCCTTAAATGCGGCGGACTTGCCCTTGCATTTCTTGATGAACACACCGTCAAGACGCGTGCCACCGGGTCGTTACATTTGAGGTCTTGGACTGCGAGGTCACCTTTGCCCCCGCCGGCGTGATTAGGCACTACGGTGTGGTGCATGATTGTATATATTTGGGTGTTTACGCATTTTATATGTTAGGGCCGGTTTGTCGGCGGTGATTGATTGTCGCCACGGTTTTCCCTCGAAAACCCCCAGGCGGGGTTTTAATCCGGGTAGTAATCCGCTTGCTGCGTTTTTGTATTGGGTCCCATAGACCGATTGGTCTCCGTGGACGATAAAAGTACCTTCCTTCCATCCTTCCTTCCAACTTATTTGAATAGGCTTATGGTTGGTTGCCTTGCCAAACATGTTTTCAAGTTAAAATTTAAGCTGCTATGGAAGCTTGTGTCTGAGCTTCAGCATTCTCTTATGTCTGTGGCAGTGTTTAAACATTGTAGGACTTTTGCTTGTTCCAGTAGTTCTCTCTCTCCAGTTTGGTTGTCCATTCTAGCCTATTAGCATATTTCAAGAGTCTGTGCTAATTGCGGTTCCTTATTGTCTTTCTAGTTTTTACAATCCTGTTTTAAGTTATGGCTCACTTTAGCATCAGTCTTTGGGATTGGGATGCATTGGTGACGCTTAGGCGGGATCGTCTAGCTCATGACAGTTGGCTCTTACTTTCGCAAGCTTGGATGCATTGGTGCTGCTTACATGGATCATAGAGGCTACAAGCTTGAGGGCAAGCATTTGGCTTGCTGAGCTTGGAGATAGACCCATTTATGGAGAACCAGATCACAACGTGAGAAGCATTCTTTCTAGCTATGGTATGCCATTAGCATGGTCTATTTTCTGCTCCTGTATTCCTAAGCATTTGCAAATATTTGCCTTGCCATTGGGTTTTAATTGCTGTTGCAAGGGTTGGAGCACACATTATTTGCAGAACCTTGCTTGTACAGTTGGACTCTTATTTTAGAAATTAGGATAATCATTTTTCTAAGCCTTCTATGTCTTTCTGCTAGCCTCTATTTTGCCAGATGTCGGTACTTTTATTTAGGTAGTTCTTGGAGTTTCGCATCTGCAGCAGATCTAAATTCAACAAGTACATTCTTAGCCTGGCGATTTATTTTCTATCTACTAGGAAGTGACTCAATGGGGTTCATTGGGCCCTATGTTTTCCAGTCGGCTTTCATCTCAAGGTCTATGTGTTGTCTCAGAGTTACTGTTTTCTGATTTCATGTCACTATTTTCTGATTGCATGTCGATGCATACTATCTCAAAGCTAGTATTCTCTTTTACTGTCTGAGGGATGTTTTGCTTATACTGATCTCTTCTATTGTTTGAAAGGAGCCCTCGGGGGGCATCTCCTTGTTGGTACTTTGTCTTGGCAGATGGTGGACTGTTACCTTTAACACGGTGCATGATGGGGAGGATTGGTGCTACTCTACTCTCTTTTAAGCTCTACGTAGCTATAAACCTTGTTTCTCTTGCAGTGTCAGACGTCTTGCATTTCACAAGCCAATGAACAGTTTTGTTGGCTGATACAATAGTACATTTTATAGGGGCGGTACCTCTAATTTAGTGGCAAAGTCGATTCAAGTGACTGCACCTATCCGGAATGCTCAAAGGTCAGAGAACACTTTGTTTGTATTTCAGAATTGAGTTGTTATCAAGGTAGCATTTGTTGGTTCATGTACAAGTAGACCATGTTTCAGTCCAAGTTGGAGTTCTAATTACAGCCAATTAGTTTATTTGTAGCACAATCCAAGCTTCTGGTTGCCATCATCGTTATATTCAGATTCAGTTTAGTTTCTTGTCAAATCAATGGCCAATTGCAGCTGCTTTTCATGTTTGTTGTAGTTGGGCTTTGGGGTGTAGTTTGGGTTTGCAAGGAAGAGTTGTGTTGGTATTATTGGTGCTACTGGATATGGTAAACATTTTGATTTGGATTGCTTGCCCTTTAGCCCCTGCCTTCTCTAACCTTGTTGTTGGTTTACCATTTTAGTTCGACACGGTTATCATTTGCAACAGGTACAATTGTTTTTTCGATAAGCACTTTCTTTTTTGGACATCTATGTACATTACGTTTCTGCCAGGTGTGGTTTGTTGGAGTCTATGCTTTTATTGGCCTTCGTTGGGTGTATTGCTTGTAGGTGCCAATCTTGCATAGGTGTTGGCGCAAGCATGGTTACTTTCCTAGGGGAATTTACTTTTTACTAATGTTGGCATCGCTTATTTTATAGCTCTCCTAGTGCTCTGTCTTGTGATTTCATATGCATCCACGTCTCTGTTCGCTCTAGGTTTACTAAGTCACTCACGTATGTTGACATATCTTATTTTATACCTCTTAGTTGTGCCCATATTTTGATTTCATATGCATCCATAGCATAGCTGTGCCATTCATATGCATCCACGTCTCTGTTCGCTCTAGGTTTACTAGGTCACTCACGTACGTTGACATATCTTATTTTATAGCTCTTAGTTGTGCCCATATTTTGATTTCATATGCGGGCCACTCTAGGTTTTTTTAATCACTCACATATTGAGTTTTATGTTCTTATATGGACACATTTTTCTATTCTAAGTCACCCATATCTTGAGTTTCGTATTCTTATAGGGATACCTTTTAATCTATCTAGACCTTCTAGACTCTAATTTTTTAAAATTTTGCGTCTTGGCCATTTGGTTAATATCAATCTTGAGATGGTCATTAAATGGCATTTGTGGTGGGTGTTTTTTCAAGTGGGTGTTTTATTTGTCTCCTACACTTATGGGTATGCCCCCTGGGAGGTTGAGCAGGTTCCTTTCTCTTCGGAAGAGGTGGGTGTTTTTTTTTTAGGGTGGGTGTTTGTTTTGGTCTCTTATGCTTATGGATATGCCCTCTTGGAGGCTGAGCGGGTTTTTCTTTCATTCTTGCATAGTTTGATTCCTAAATTTTTGTTGAGTTCTTAACTTGTTAGTGCACTTCCTGCTAGTCTTTTCAATGGACTCCCTTTTTGTTCCATGGAGTTGATTGTTATATGCTTGGTATGCGAGGCTTCTTCAGTCGGTATTAGTGTTGGGCATTGGGGAGAATTGCATTTGTAGGCATCTTTGGAGGGTCTCTTCCATGAGTTGGAGCTTCGTCTTCTTGGCCACCTTGGGTGTGTTCCAAAGTTTGCTAATGGTTTATATGGTGTAGGTTCCTTTGCCCCTTTGTCAATGTTGTGGCGGTTCATGCAAAATTGTTCCGGCTAGTTGCCTTTTCAACCCTTGCTTTTGCTTTTTTAGTCATCGCATGCCTTCTTCCTTCTGTTGTGGTGTGTACACTTCATATCATTTTAAGGTGCATACTAGCCGTGCCATTTCATTAGAATTGAGTGTTTCATTCTCTCGTTCCATAGCCTCTTCTTTCATTCTCAAACTACTTCTTAGTGGATGCATTAGTCCAACTTTGTAGATTTGATCTGCACCTTGCTTTGATTATACTTTGATATAGTGTGCTAATTTATACTGAACAAGGACAACAGAAGGCCTCTTTGTCAAACGAGTTAGGTTCATGTCAGTGTCATGCATTCACCATGACTTCTTGCAATATTTAGCTATTTTATATGATTACAGGGACACTTTGATAATCAAGAGGATACTCATGAAGCTTTGTGCCTTGTTGAGTTATCTCTTTTGTGTTCCTTGAAGGGGGGATTGTCGAACTTCGGTATCTTTTGATAAAGGTGTGAAGCCTCTATGCTTATTGCCATGCATTCCTTTATGTCTTACATCACCTTATGCACTTGTAACCTTGTCGATACTATGTTGCTTGGTGCCTCATACTTATAGTTCTCCTCGATTTGGGCTTTGATCTACTTACCCTCTTGTTTAAGATCATCCCCCTCGGGCTAGCCTTGCCTTGTGCCCTTGTAGACTTTCTTGTGCCACCTTGTGCCCGCATTTGGACTTGACGTATATTTGGAGGCCTTGGTTACCTTGGATAGTCAGATGATTGTTCTGGTCCTTTGCAAACGTCTTTGTTGGCTCTCCAATTTGCATCACTCATTTTCCTAGACAATCTAGTCGTTGGTTAAGCTTTGGGCATGGCTCTTTTTTCATTGTAGGGTATGTTATTCTGAGTGCCATGAACTGTTAGTTTAAGTTGTGGCATTGAATCCTTTCTTCTTTTGCTGTATTTGCTTGAGTGTTGGTATTGAGTAGCTATTGGCCTTCAGAACAACCCTTTTGTCATTACCTTGTTAGGTCTGGTTATTGAACTCTGTGTAGTCTTAGAGCTGGGGTCATTAAGTTCTTTCTTTTCTGCCTCTTTTTTTCAGCATGGTTGTTTGGTGTTGTCGGTTTCTGTCGAGTGCAACTAGGCTCTAGAAGTATGATTTATCTGCGTTTCGAGATAAGCAGATAAATCCGCTTCTTGAGGCTAGTTGACATGCCCCCTTAGAGTATTTAAGTCTGTTTCCTCCTCGTTTGTCTCTATCAGCCGTTTTTCGAGCCTCTCCTCCTTCGGTCGCTTGTCCCCCACCCCTCCCACCCTCTTGTACCTTTGAGTGCCTTATGGTTCTTAGGTGTCTCTTTGTTTGGTTACTAGTTCCGTGTTCTCATTTCTTTGTTTTTACAAAAGTAGCACCTAGTGTTCTTATTGTTGCTGGTCTTGAGTTCTTGTGCAAGGGTTGGTGGTCCTCGTACCAAGTGTTGTTGCAGTGATTCTCTTTTCATGGTTGGTGGTCTTTTCTGGCATGCCTTTGTATTCAAGTCTTTCTTTCATTCAGGGGTTTAGTGATGTGTAATGGTCCTCATACCATCGAGAGGGTGGTCCTCGTGCCAAGTAATGGGGAAAGAGGTGGGCCGTTTGCCCTCATGCCGAGAGTTGGTGATCCTCGTGCCGGGAATGGAGGCCTAGTGCCCAGTGGTTGCGTTGGTGGTTTTTGCAGGTTACAGAGATCAAGGATGATCGGCATGGATGTGCTTATCCTCGCAATCATTTGGCTTGGAGATGAATTGGACCTGTGGGCACAAGTCATCTCATGGAGTTGAGTTGTCATTAGGGCGAGTGGATGTGTACCTGAGTCTGATGAACTCTTATTCTGTCGGTATCATTATTTTGCGTACAACGGAGTGAAGGTGTAAGATCTTGATTATAACTTATAGTCCATTATTCAAGTTTGTCTCATGGTATTTGATTATTCTTGTACGCCCAAAAAGGCCGGTGGGCATGAGGGATTTTATTGGTAGTGTGTACGAACACATTGTACATCTTTTTTGGAAGTAAAGAGGAGGGCTACGTCTCATTCATTCTAGAAAAGACAAACAAGGTTCGTCTTTTCAATAGTGGAAGGCATTTGTCCATTCAAACTCAAGACCAGCAACAATAAGAACACTAGGTGCTACTTCTGTAAAAACAAAGAATTGAGAACACGGAACTAGTAACCAAACAAAGAGACACCTACAAAACCTCAGAATGCAAAGAATGGAACACCAAGGAATTCACGCAACAAAGCCCGAGAAAGTAACAACAACTGAAGATGCCATATTGAAGAATATAATAGACTCTCTCAACTAGCCTCAAGAAGCGGATTTATCTGCTAATCTCAAAACGCAGATAAATCGCACTTCTAGAGCCTAGTGGGAATTCCCTTGTGATTACATAATAATGTTGTGTTTTGCGGCACGCAAGTTCCACAACTGGTTAACCTTGAGGGAATTTCTTGTCTAGATGGTATTGTTGATGTTGGACAGTATTTTAGAATTTTATGATTCTTGCCAAACATGGAACTTTGCGGGAACAAGGCGGGTTAGAACCTTGTTTGATATGTCTGTTCTACTCCCAAGCATTATCCAATATACTCAAGTCATCTTTTGGGAAATAATTGTAGACGTAAACATTTGTATTCTCTTGTTCTGTTTTGACTTTCGTGTACAATTGCTCATGCAAGCAAATTGTTGTACAACATCCAGAGGCAGAAGGAAGAGACTATCATACCGGACAAGAGAAGTGTTATTGGAACTCCGAGGATAGGCGGCAGATAGCACGGGCATCCTCACGACCCAGGCCCAGAGAGCGGGAGACTAACAGTTGCTGGTGGAGGGAGGGATTGACATAACCATCCTTGGCGGTCTCGGAACGCCAACGACCATGCGCCTTAAACAGGCGATCTGGTACATCCAAAGCCGCTGCTGTGGTGGCACCGCCACGACGCCCGGAATGGGTATCAAAGGAGGAAGGGTCTTCACCAATGGCGACAAGGCAATGTTTGAACCAAGAGCGCAGGGTAGAATATGAGACAGGCTTTTTGCGGATAGACACACCATGCGGAGAGACACAGACACCACGAAACAGGTGCCCCCCAGGGGGGCCATCTAAGCGACGAAAATCCCCTAAAGCAATAAGACGTTCCAAGAGACCCACCGGACAGTAGACACCACCAAGGCGTGCAATGGACACCCACGACCCCACACCATGCTGGTCAAAACATTGCTGAAAAGAACCAATCCTAGACCATCTCACAAAATGAAATAAAAGTGCAAGGAACATCAAACTAGCAAAGATCATGACGCGAGAACTTGACTCACTAAAAACATCAAAGGACGCCAAAACTCAAACTACAGCTCCATCCACAAGGGGGTAGGGACTACACCTAACCAAACCACCACACCCCTATTGCAATTGAAGGCTCAAGCACAACCTATTCACTCACTACGAAAAATAGTACAGCATATTCACCCACTAAGAAAATAGTGGACCTAAACAAAAAGGCTCCATCAAACCAAAAATATACGGGGAGTACAAACAAGTGCCCAAACCACAAAACCTCAGAATGCAAAGAATGGAACACCAAGGAATTCACGCAACAAAGCCCGAGAAAGTAACAACAACTGAAGATGCCTCTCGCACCAATCATGTAACAATCAACTCTAGAGAAAACTAGAAAGAGTGATTAGAAAAGTCTAATGAGAAGTGGACTAAAAACAAGAACTCTGCAAACACAAAATGAGTCTACACAAGCACGAGAAAGACAATTAAACTCCTAATTCTCCAAGAGATAGCTTGATAGATAGGTAGAAAGTATTATTACGTCATGTCAAAGAACTATACGCAGCCAGAGAACTACCCAGTGACATGCCATTGCAAAAATTTCAAACCCAAATTATTATGAGCAACTAAGGGGATTAGAGATCAAAAAGGGTCTTTTAGCTGAACTTCTATCAATAAGTAAGGGTCATTCTCACCGAATCCAAGGGTCATTCCATCTATTTGACAAAATAACATGGAGAAAAATAAAATCTCTAACTCTAATGAAAGATCAACCAGGGAAATTAAAATATGACGTGCGTACAAGACCTAACCTCAGGAATGAACGTTGCAAAAATAGGCAATGTAAGTCAAAACCGTGCAAATTGTACTAAAATATTTGGCAATAGATGACTAGGGGCTTGATGGAAACCACAAAGGGTGAGAGTAAAACCATGAACTTGAAGTAAGACTTGAGAAAGAAAAGGGTGGACACTAACAAAGGAGCACATATATGTACTCTAATAGCAAACATAAGGCAAATAAGACGGGACGACTTAAAAAGCACAAAGAACCTCAAATGACATGCATAAAGGAAAGTGGCTTAACATTTGTGACCCAAGGAAACACGATCTATCAAGATACGTGAGTGCACTAGCTAAAAATGCCATGTGAAGTACTTCAACACAATGCAAGCTATATAGAAACCTCAAACACCTCAACTCAATGTGAGATGGATAGTAAATTAAAAATTAGGATAACACTCCAACTAAATGCAAAATTGAGAGGGCCCAAACTAGGGAAGGTTTGGGCCCTCTCAATTGACCACCCAAGCTTAGCCTCCCTAACAAGTAAACCGGCAAAGGAGGAAGGGTCTGGTGAAGACCCTTCCTCCTTTGTAGTCGCATGCCCCACCCCCCCTCCCCCCTTTAGTTTTAGCTCTGCGTGAACAATGCCATCAAAAGGTTTCAAAACCCTTTTTGGAGGTGTTGCTCCAGAAAAACTGAGACAGTCACCAATACTGACCACCACTAATAAAAACTCCAGTGAAGTCACCATAACGGTACCTGAAATTCAAACGTTTCTTTAGCTCGCTTCCCGCAAATGTACCAAGACAATGTAACCACTATTGCCAGGAGTGGGCTTAATTCTGGGCAAATACATGCAAAGAAAGCACCATAAAAGCACAAAAAGGGGACATGTAACCATCAATGCCAGGAGCGAGCTAAAATTGGAAACAGATATCTAGACGTGCATATGCCCCAGCTCGCAAATGAACCCAATGACGTACAACAACCAAACCATCCCGCGAAGCCTTGACAAGAAATTTGTCCAATGAAAGGCAAAATGTTTTGAACCTTGACCGTTATTGAGCACGTGAATTGGATGAACTAAAATCGCATGACTGGTTTGTACCACCAAAAGGAGCTTTGAAGTGGGCAGACAAACTGCAAGACATTCCCTTGGTATTCCTTCTATCTCCACATCCAAAGCAAAGCTTAATACACCAGCTACATACACACCAAATGCATACTCCAAATCAAGAGCTTAAGCGACTAAGCGAACTACAAAATTGTTTAGCTTCGCTTACTCAAACAGCAAACCAAAGTGCTGGGGCCTCATCCGCAAAAACAACAAGCCACTCAGAGGTTCAAAGCGCAAGAGTTCCAGCCCCAGGGCACGGCCAACAATTACACCAACTCGAAGCCATGGATTGTGATGTCGAAAAGAAACTAAATGAATTAGATATATAAAACATATCGATGCAACTCAAGCACACTAGACACACTCAAAAGGCCTAAATCATGAAAATTTCAAAGAGTTATAATAAAACCGCCTTTTGTAACTCTACAAATCCTCTATATAGTAAAGTAAAACTATTGGACCAAACGTGACCAATTATATGATGCATCAGGGTAATAAAGAATAAAAGTAAGATCAACTAAGGATTAATCCCAAAGTCAGAATATAGAAAACAAACTCATGCCCAAACTCAAACTGCTGTAAGAGTAAACTCTTAAACAATATTTTAGTCTTCGTGACAGGGTATAATCCAATGGACACAGAAGAAATGTACAAATGGAAAAGGAATGTGAACAACAAATTTCAATCGCTACTCATTGAATTACCGTGGATCTAATCAACTCCATGCCTTAGAATGGCAAAGTCCAGCCACCACTTAATATATAGATCGAATCGGTAGGTTTAACACCTAGAGATAACAGGACTCTAACCTTCACCCAAAGGTGTCTTGAAGATTAGCAGCTAACTTTGGCGTAACAAGCAACTTCAGCCTTTCATGCTATGGTTGCATCGCCGCGAAAAATCGATAAATCCTGACCTCGGCAAAAGCCGCCAACCCCTTGGAATCCTCGACAGAAACAAAGACAAGACTCTAGCAAACTACAATGATCAGTAAGACAATGATTGCAAACTATTTGACAAGATTATGCCATACCACGCCAAAAGATAAGTTAAAACGAATGTATTCACGATTCCAGTTTCGAGTTTTTGAACTTCTATCGCAACTTATCGGTGATTAATCCCACCAATGCAATCCATACCATCTCCACCGGAGACAAGAATAATACTGGACAAACGATCTTGTAAAATCCAAGCCTGCCAATAACTGTGAATCATGCTCAATACAAATGTAACCTGCACTTGAACACTTCAAAAGAGAGATATCTCCAATCCCCGAAAAGGAATCACCAAGTTCTTAGATGGATTTCTTGAGATTAACGTCCCTCCTAATAAGAGTGACATCATCAAGCGGAGGAATGGTTGAAGGTATGTTGTGCCACCACTTAGTTTCGCATGAGCAAAATTGCCGCGCCGTACCAATCACGCTATTCGCGATGTGTAATTGAAATGATTACCATTTCTGATCAGCATGTTGTTTGTTGTGTTGATTGAGTGCAACTAGGCTCTAGAAACACCATACCATGGTTTTTCGCTTTATACTTCAACTTCATATAACCATTATAATATGATCAACTAGTGCCCATATTATCACTTCTGTGCAACTTTGATCTTTCAGATATAACCTGTAGCAAAGGTAAACTATCCGCCGTATAACCCCTAAGGAATGCGGGATGATTGTAACTCACCTCCTAACAGCCTTTATTCCTTGCTCTATTCTTTTCTACAGCACTTCGGCCAACCCATTTCCCTCTTCCGCATTTTGCTTTCTCATGGGGGCTCTGGAACCAACTGTTAAACCATACCGAACCCGCGGCCGTGGCAACAAGGTAAGAAACAGGCTTAATGATCCCGACATGGGCTAACAAACCCTGCTAAGCTGAAGTATCGGTGCCCTGCATGCAGCAAGGAAAAATACTTTTGTTAAAGAAGGTGAACCTTAAATTATAAAAAAATATATATCAAAATTCTATGGATTCAACCATTGAAAGTGTCACTTAAAATTAAAAGTGAGCTGCATGTGTACCTTAGATGTACCGACAAGTATCAGTTCATGGACACACATTAATAAATCATATAAAACCTTTAGTGAAAAAGGCGTAGCAATAAACAACCACTGTTATAATGTTAGATATTCTAAATGAGGTGCACCTCGACTACCACGCCGCCGATTCGCTTCATCCCACGACCCGTGATCGTGATATTAAAGCCCTCCGGCACTCTCGCTTTTATAATATTTATAATTGGAGGTGCCTAATGATTTTGAAATATAGTACTGTTTTGACTCAATATGGAACTCTATATGGCTTTTGCCTAAGATTTTAGAATGTGAAATACCTGTGGGGCTTGAACCTCTACCAAAATAACTCAATGTCCTAATAAGATTACTTTAACTCAATGTACCCTGAGCTAATGTAATTATTTTATCTTGAATCGTTTTTTTTTATATAACCCATTCTCAATTGTTTTAGGATATGGTCTATGGTTTCAGGAATTGTTATTTTCACATCCATATCAACCCTCCGAACCTCAAGGTTTTGTTAAGACATAGTTCAAACCAGGTGCACCCCTGACTACCACAAGCCGTCGCATTCTCGCCGATCCTATGGCCCGCATCGTATTGGGGCCTGGAACCTCTCGCTTCGCTATAGTCATTTATGATTGAGTGCCTACGATTTTGCAAATATGAAATACAATGGAGGTGCTCAAGATTCTTTTGAAAATAAGGAAATGCATTTCTCTGTTTGAGGGAATATGAACTCTATAACGTTTTGCTCAAAGATTTTAGAATATGAACACCTGGGTTCGAACCCCACCAAAATAACTCAATGTCCTAACCAATGTACGTAAATACGTTTTAAGCTTTTGTTAATCGCTAGCAGCACCGGCGCAACCTCACTCAAGTACTTTCGGCGAACAATGATTTTGATTGTCGAGGTGTAATTACCGCGCCCATTGTTACTAATTGAATTGTACAGGCTAATTTGCTCCCCTGATTGCATCTCGATTCCGCATTTTGCAAATTGAAGCATCCTCTTCAAGGTGCTTGCCCTGACTTCCTTTGTTTGTTGTCGCGAAAGTATCTTCTTCTCAGGTCGGTGAAGAATCATCCCACGGATGCCGAAACGGTCACAGAAATACCAGATGACTGGAATAAGCCGTCCGAAGCATTCAAAAGGTAAATCGTAACCTACTTTGTTCACCGTTGAAGAAGAAATTGGATCGGCTTGATCGATTAGGCGCGGAGATGGAGGTGTCCCTAATAATGAATCGAGGAAGCTAGTAGCATTATCATCTGTACGGGAAAACCTAGGGGTTCGCGTAGCATAACCCCGAGGCTCATCGGGTTGATTGGGATGCTTACGAAGAAAACGTGTCAATGTTTGGTCCGGAGAAAAGGGATGACATTGATGTTAAAAAAAGAAGATGCTGTGATTAAAAACTACGCCTTCCATGCCAGTACACCCTAGCTTCAAAGTGCATCAACATCTCAACTTGAATTTAGCGAAGTCACTCGAAGTTTCCTCGCTTCCAATTTAAGTTTCAACATTTCTTTGATTGAAGAGGAGGTTGGTAAGTTGGAAATGTACTTAGACAAATGTACAACTGACCAAGCAAAATAATTAGTACCATTGAGGTAGATAAGAACTTTTAGCAAGGGAAGAGGATGATTGAGTATGGAAGGAACGATAGTAAGAATGGAGACAGCCATTCCGCTTGAATGCCAAAGCGCATAAGAATGATGGAGACTTGAAGCAGATGGAAGAGTTAAAAGCAAAAAATAAAAAGTCGGAAGTATATTTTTGCTCTAAACCGGAGGCTTGCCCAAAGGCTAGTGTTGGAAGACACAAGAGTGAAGGAAGAAGGAAAGATTAAAAAACTTCTCGTAGGGGCCCTATATTGCCGTGAAAGCAAGAACTACTTAGAAGCCGGTAGACAATTGATGGACTCGGGGATATAATAAAATGTTCATCATAACTATGAAAGTGTGTTGCCCGAGCCATGGAAGTATACAGTTTTACGTGGGATTGGTCTTCAATCCAAAATATAAATTGAGTATGGCAGATACCATGAACATGTTCATCACTTGGCATGTCGTATGCGAAAAGAAAGACTATTTCAAAGTTTTGATGTTCCTGGAAGTTTTTGTGGAACCTGCTCTGAGGGTGTTGTGAAGAAGACGGTGTGCATTCTCAAAGTGCGTGCAAGGTACTTGAGGTAGGCACTACTAAAGTGCATTTGCTTCACTCCGGAGCAGTTTCTTCTGTCACACTCCGGGTCACCCTCGCTTTATTATTTAATAAAAGCACCTGTGGCACCTCGTGGGTTTCACCGTCAGTCACCTCAAAAAAATGTTGGTTCTAATCGCATCTCGCGTCACCAAGTCCAAGCAAGGAAAGCCGTAGAAGCTTCGCGCAAGGTAAGATCCCTGATATTTCATTTTGTGTTTTAATTACCTTAACTCATTTAAATTGATTTGCGTTCTGCTGAAAGCTCTGCATCTTCAAATTTTGCGGTATGGGCCGGGGAAGAAAAAAAGGATAAAACTACCAGTTTGTTGGAGCGCCCGGCGAATATCGGGTGAATCGCGCCGGCATTAAAAGGTTCCCCGCGACCAGAGCAAAGATTCAGGTTGACGGGAGTGTAACCGGCAGGAGAAAGCCCCATCACGCGAATGTAGATGTTCACCGCAAGCGTTGATGAAGAACAAGCAAATGAAGATGATGTTGATGCCGGTTGGCCGCTGAGAAAGGTGCGGTAAGGGTGAAGCAAAATAGCTGAAACGGAGGCAGCAAACAAACGTCGTAAAAAGATGGAGACCTCAAAGAAGCCGCCACCTCAAGCACCAGCAAATAGGTGATCGTTGATATGATTGTGAAAAATGTTGTTCTGGTAGTTCAGTTGTGAATGTAATTTAATATTGATATTAAATTGCATCATATGGTGTTCCGTAAGAAGAGGGTTGAAAAAGTACCTATATTTTTTCGCAAGGATTTTCCTCGGTGGATTCTCTTTACGTTTTGAGGAGGCTTGAATTGTGGCTCAATCATTTCAAGAAGCATCATCTCGTGGCATTTTGCCTGTACCTCCCACTATTTGAAATGCTGCATGTTTCCTCCACGCTGGGGACTGCAGTCGTGACCTTTTTTTCTCTTAATCGCTACGAAACCAACCGCTTTATTTCTTTATCTTTGTTTGAAGGTAATAATGCAAACATAGTCCGGGTGGAGGTTACGTCTACAGTAATATTCCAAAACTTTTGTAGATTTTTTTTTCAGTTATTTTTCAAGGTCTGAGGCTTTTAGTCACGGGGCAAACTTTCCGTGTATTCCAAAAATCTAGCCTGGTGGCTCTTGCCTTGATTAACAAATTCTAGGTTTTGGGTTGCCTTATCGTGATTCCTCGACTTTAGCAGAGATGCCCATATCCCTTCTTTAAAATTGCCGCCCATGCATGTTCGGCTAATCGATTGGCATGCTTTATTCATCGCAAGCTTTGTAAATTTATGTGCTTGGCTTACAAATTTAGTTCTAAGCCGAGAGGGTGTGTTTTGAGCCGCTTAACCATGGAACTGCCGAAAATCCGTAACGTGTTCGCTCCCGCCTTGTTTCCTCGTGATAGCCGGATACCGGCGTAACAATTTATATCTTTCACCTCAAGCGCAAGCCTATACCTGTGGGTGAATGATCTCCGCTGTTCGGCGAATCAATGTATGCGGGAGGCGTAAATGGATCAACTTCTCAGAAAAATATCAGCGCATTTTTAACATCCCTCGTTCTTAACATTTATTTCGGTGTTCTTTTTTAACATTTTGTCGATTTAGCAGATATTTTGTTGACACATGTGTTGAAAGAATTTACTTTAGAGTTCTCAAATAATTGTAATGCTAGAGGTGGGGCTTCGACTTCTTTTCTCGGCTGCTTTTATAGTTCATACATAATCTTTCTTTAGTAGGCTAAATTGGCTTCAAAATGCCACCAACTCCACCCATTCTCTGCCCCTCTAGCACTACAAAGAGCGCAACGTTTTCGCGCTTTGTATAGAAGATGAGGCTTTGATTACAATAACGATCAAAAGCTGAGATTTTAAACAGCCTTTCGGTTTCATGTCAAAATTTGACTTCTCAAGGGGCTTTGCATATTATCAAACATGATTTTGTTCCTCAACATAGAACACATCATGTGTGAAGCACACCGCCTCAATTCCATATTGTCAAATCCTTCATGTATATAAGGGCAAGTCAGTCTCCGTTTTCTCGCTTCCTAAGTTAAATGGAAGCGCAAAATTGCATTTTTGTGTTTACTGCCTTCTATGTATGTTAAATCCTTAGAATTATATGTTAAATTAGAACTATAAATGCAATGAACCTACCTGAAGGTAAACAATACGTTTCGCTAGTACCCTTTCGAAAATTTAAGGATTGTGTACTGTTCTCGCTTTTTACCTGATGCGTCTCTTTGTATTTTCAATTGCCAAGATAACTTCGATAATGTGACAAAGTCAAAGGAAGTACAAGCTATATGTTTCCTCAATCTCCATCAACCGCTGCAATACGGGACGAGAGAGGCCGGTATGATCACAAGCAATCCTTCCGGAATTACCAAGTCTTCATGGTGTTCTTCTATTCACATCTCCGCTTGTTTTAGCTCATATCATGTTTATCCAAGATCCAAGAGGTATTACTTAGTTGTCCAAGTATCTTCTATAAATTGTAATCTCCTCTTCGGCCTTCTATATGGTTATTTTGTTTGCTTCGTGAATTAATCGATGGTTCTCTTTGGCATTCCGAAGCGCAAGTCCTATAGGCAAAACGAACTCCTCAAATGATGTATTTGATGTAATGGTCAAATGTCGCCATGAATTTATGGGACCGGCCCAATTAGAAAAATATGCTCATTCATTTTATTATCAAGTATCTACTTTAACACCCATTTTTAACCAAGTGGTAAGGAAAATATTCAACCGGCTTTCCGCCAGTTGTTCGGCAAGAGCTGTATGCCGCTGGAACCGTGAAGAGTATGCGCAAATCATGGGCCGCCATCATTGCACCTTCAAGATTTGTCCAATCTAATACAATGAGAGTCCTCTATCCTAAAGGCTTAAGTGGTGACGCTTATGTGGATTTTTCGACTCGTTTGATATTCCCTTTATCTTTGCATTTAAGGAATCCCCTTTTGTTGCAGGGACAAAACCATTTTTGGAACACATTCTTTTGAATGGAACATGTCGCTCTTTCAATTGCATAGCAATCAAAGCCTTTATCATCCCCACATTGAAGTGGCGTAAGGTCAACTAGCCAGTTTTGAGGGAAACCATTGGAGGCAAGCACAGCAAAAAAAGCATTTGGTCAATGAGATGGTTAGACCAATAATGAGTATAGTTTTAAAGGAAAAAAATGATAGAATTGTCATATCTAAAAGGGAACAAAGGTCAAAAAGAAAGAAAAGTCATAAACTTACATAATAGATGCATTTTACATTTAAGGGCCCGGCCATCACTAAGGATTTCAAACGGATTTATCCTCAAGACTACAATCAAATGGTAAGTTGAATAGGTAATCTTCTCTTCCTGATTTTGGTTCATTCGCTTGATTGACCAATACGCTCATATGCGCCATGGAATAATTTTCTCAATATGTTCTCGCATCCCTCTTTGTGTAACGATCAACTATGTTGTTTTGCAGGAACCTCAAATGCCCAACCCAACCATGTCTCTTTCTTCCACATATAATTGCTTTTTATTGATAGATGCAATTAACTGATCTTTCCTTGCTTTTATCTTCTAAACAAGGTCTCTAGATTTGGATATACAATCTTGCTCTGCTTTCTCCATATGTTTCACAAGATTTTCATCTCCACTTTCATGCTTGATCTCGTAAATATATAGCCCACAACAAATTTTTTGGTCTCATGCATAGTTAACATCAGTGGTATGGTATCTCGCTCGTTCTCATGGCATTTCCATCTCTTCACTCTCACATTTGATTCTTCATAGTCTCTTATACATGGCATTGGGTGGTATTGCTAATTTGCTTAGTGGTAAGAATGAAAGTAAGACGAAATTTTTAGATATTGGATGTAAAAATTTGAACTGGGTTAAAGTGTTTGTAATGTACATTTTGAATTTTACATGGAGTTGCCTATCATTAATAAAGGCGGGTTGACGTACAATACCTTCCATAATTATGCCCAAATCTTCCTCGGAATCTCGCACTAGTTTCCATCGCAAAATCCAAATATCTTGCCTAAAACTTTACGCACATTTTGAACTTTCTTTCTCAATCGACAAACATATTCGATTCTACCTCTCAACGAAAATCCGGTCTCCAACGACGGCCGCTTCCTAATCAATGCATTTCAAGAAACAAATGTATCTTGAAGAAATTGAAATCCCTTTCCTTCAAGCAGCAATACAAATCCCTTCAAGCATACAAATTGTTATTAATCATTTTTTAGTGATGTTGTATCCCTTCATTCCATTGTCTCGAAAAACCAGCCTCGAAATGTTGAACCATGGAAGGAAGGATTGACCCTCACGCGCTAATCCTCGGCGGTCGCAAGATCTGTCTCGTGACAACCTCCCATTGACGAAGCTCTGAAAGCTAATCTACAAGCAGCAAAGAAAATCGAAAACGTAGGTGGGTTTGTAGGGTGGATACTGACAAAGCCAATTAGGAAGAAAGGTGAATGTTTCCGTAGTCCTCATAATGAATGAGGTATCTAATTTGACTCAAAAACGAAAAGTACTTGCAGAGAAGATTTTCATTGGTAGACAAAATATTGCAATTCCATTTGAGCTGGCCATTGAAGTTGCCTCAAGAGGCTATCGTGAAAACGTATCCGTAAAGAATTTAAAGGATGGCCTCCCAAGACGCCAAAACAATAGTAATGATGTGACTTGTTTAGCATTCTCAGACTATCTATGGTGGTTGGAGAGGAAGGAGATCGGCGAAGACTTCACTAGCGTACTTGTTGCTGAAAATACATCCCGAAATACGAAACCAGCGCTGGAGAGAAGGAAAAGAATGTCACTAGGGTGGAACAAACTGTGGGCATTGAAGTGTGTCGAATCCAAGAACAAATACGATAGATCGTGTTATGAAGGATATGGCTGTTCTCGGCTTTGGTTAGATAACCCAAAGGTTTCACCAAAAATTAGAGATGTCATGAAGAAGAGGACACAACCAATTCAATATACGACATTACACGTGCACGATTGTAAATTGAAATGGTAATTGCATCCCTGTTTTCTAATAAAGTATGTTTTTATTTCCGAAATGCTGATGTGTAAAAGTTTGTAGATTTCTTTACTTTTGGCGTAATAAAGATGTCTTTTATTTTGTAACACCTGATGTAAAAGTTTGTAAATTTCCTTTACTTTGAATGTAATGTAGATGTGTTCTGTTGTTCTACATGGTCGTCAAATTATTTCTATGGCAACACGACATGTATATTGTTTCTACATGTATATTCTCCGGATGTATATTTGTTTCTACATGTATATTCGATGTATTGTAGATGTAGGCGCGAACTAAGAAGAAATTAGTGTGGAGATGTATTAATGTCAAAAATTATGTGACTTCATAGTAATGAAATAAAATTCATAGTTCTAACGTACCACGTACGTGTGGGAGCTTAAAGTCCGAATATGTAAGATTTGTATAAATGTAATGTAAATGAGGTGACTAATTTTATTTCAATCGCACTCACGTACCCACCGACCCGCACCTTTGGTGGACGATCCTATAGGTCTCTACCGGGCCAGTAACGGAATACTTAAACCCTGCACAGGTTTTCAAAATGGTTGTTACGTTGCCGCGCGAAACATGAGCAATCGACCGCATAAGTACATTTAATTTTGATGAGGTCAAGACCTACGAAAATTGTTTCGCGGTAATCAGAAAAGCATCTAAAGCTCATACCGGAATAAGGCCGGGCCGGCGACAAGACATTTGATAATGCTACTATCGGAGGGCTATGGTATGTGACGCATAAGCGTGCAACCAGCGGCATAAGCTACAACCGTATCAACCGACAGTGGAAACCGGTGGAAAACAATTAATTGAGTTGTGTCCAAGCATAAATGCCAAAGGAGCGCATTGATTCTAAACGCTTGATTGGCAAGTCTATGGTTACTGTGCTAATGAGCCCTCAAGAAAGGAACTTCAATTTAAGACTAAAGTTAATTGACAAGAAAGGGTACCCAAGCATTATGTTGGATAACATAGTTTGATCATATGCCCAAGTTTGTATATCATAACCCTTGTGGGCAATACGGGCGTTCCAATTCAAGGAATCCATGAAGAGCTCCGGATGATACCGTAGATATCGCTGTTGATTTCTGAGACCATACTTGAAGCCATTCAATGAGATCTCGCCACAACATTGGTACAATGAACAAATCAACATATTGGTCCACATCAATGCATGTTCAAGGTACGTGGTAAAATGAGGAAATGTGTGCACTTCATTTCCGCATGACAAACACATGATACTTCACTTCAGCCAAAAGTATTCAAGATGCACCTCAATTGGTTGAAAGAAAATGGTGCTCGGTCATAAGTGAAAAGTCAATATCTTGTTTGTCCGGACGTGGTGTGTACCAATTCAAGTCGAAGAGTTTTCTATCAGATAAATTAGGTGGATTAATAAGAGTATATCCAATGGCCCATCTCTTTGGCTCCTCGTGACATGGGAAGGGCACACATGATTTTAGAAGGAGCCATAGCCAAACCATGCCTCGAGGCGCAACAAAGAAAAAAGGATGTGAAAAGTGATAAAAATGCAAACCGCATGTGAGGTTCTTGAAGAGAAAATTCTCGATGTGGAAAGGGTATTTTGAAGGCGTCCGGACATTGACCGCCTCAAAGATTTGATGTGTGCTCCCGCGAGGGTGCACCCTTCATTGTGTATCATCCATAGATCCAAATGATCCAACAAAGTTAATGTGTGATCTTTCATGCTTTGTAAGGCATGCATCAATTTTGATTGGCCGCTTTGTGAGAATGCCGGATCATTGCGGCGTGGGAGTTGAGAAACTAGAGCCTGGCCAAAACAGGACAATGTTGAAGAAGATGGTAATGGTAAGGTGACTGTGGGCAATGACGTGGACAATGTGATGAGACAAGCAGTGTGTTGAGCTATTTTGTATCATTCACATCCCTTTACATTACTATGAAAGGGTCCCTTATTATCTCATCCAAAGGTAATGTAAGTGAAACATGCCCTCAAGAAGACACCAAGGATGACTATGGAAATGAATTTTATTGGTGGTAATGAAGTTATAGGGCCGGTAACTACTTGAATTGATTCCGTTGCCAATGTGCACAAAGCTATTCAGCGGTTAAGTTCTGTCCATCCCAGCCCAAGAATTGGGGCAGAGTCAATGGAGTTTCTACCAAACATAAGACAAAGGTACATTCAGCGCATATGAACCGAATTAACCATTGGCATGAAATGTTGTCGGAAATTTTATTTGAAAGATTGTAGAATCTCAATACGCTAACCCTTGTTAGTAACTTTCTATGCACTAAGGTATTGACTTGCAACCTAATGTAATCTAATGTGCAAACCGACAAAACACAAACACAATATATTGCTTATATAGTTCCAAGATCAATATACTTAGTGTAAGTTAAAACACTGTAGCGAAGGTCTCAAGATTCAAGATCAAGACTCAAGATTCATCCGTAAGGTCCTCGCTAGCAGGAGATCTGTTAAACCATCCTGCCCCAAAATCGTGAGAAAGAGTGTCCGTGACCGCTTGGGAAGTTGGTGTAGCCCAACAACAAAGACACGGCTTCGCTGCCACTTCATGATACAGAGACTGGCAAAGCAATGGTTTGAGTTGGCTGAATCTCCCAAACCCCTCAAACATCTTCGTCGATTGATTTCGTGACGCACAACTTCCTCGCTTAAGCCGAATGAGAATACTTCTAAGTTCTCGCTTTTAGATAATTGGGATTCTCATCCCACTTGTCCGCTACTCCCATAGCTCCCGATCCCGCTTCCAACATTGTTAAGCCCCTCTCAGGTATCCGTAGAACATCATAAGTAATTGTTAGATTAGGAACAAAAGCATGTTTAAGAATAGAGTACCTCTAAACTCGCGGACCTCCGCTTGATTCCTTGTTCAAATTGCCTTTGTTCTACATTGATTCCCTCAAGCAATCCTGCGCCAGTGAGTTTGTATTTGAATTAGTATGGATTGTGATTCAGTCGCTCGACCTCAAAATCTATCTCATCGGTTCTTCTTTTCTCACCCAATTGGCAATGGTTGATGTCATGCATATCCCAACAAGCCCAGCTCAAACGGAAAGCGGCTATATTCAATGTGAATATTCCCTCAAATGTAACAAGGAATATTCAGAATCCATGGGTGCACCTAAACAGAACCAAAGAATATTCCTTGAAGGTAATAAGAATATTCTTGATAACTAGGTTCAAGGAATATTCCTTTTCAATGCAAAAGGAATATTCCCTTTTCAAGGTAATAGTGAGCCCTTGTAACCATGCGGTGCACTTAAACAAACTAAAGAATATTCCTTTGATGCACAAGGAATATTCTTGATAACTAGGCACTAAGGAATATTCATCGCAAAAAGGAATATTCCTTTCAAGGTAATAAAATGTTCCTTGCAACTATGGGTGCACTTTAAACAAACTAAAGAATATTCCTTTAGCCGCAATAGCGAATATCTTCACTGCAATAAAAGAATGTGAGCCCTTTAAGGTACAAGGAATATTCCTTGTTATCTCTATATTGTTGACTCAATGCTTTACCAAACAATATATGCATAGGTACACACATGCCCAACATAATCCCATTCATTTGGCATTTGCTGATTTGGCAATTGTTGATTTGGTAACATGTGGAACATTGAAAATGTGGGACATTTGAGCCCATTACTGCGTGGACTAGGATTGAAGATTTGACAAGTTATGACATCACTGCCTCAGAATCGAAGATTACAAGCCAGCCATAACTTTTCAACATCTAATTCTATCCACACTTATCAATGAAGAAAACCCCATTTATATATACATGAACGTAAAATTGAAACAGCATTATCCGGGCAAGACGGACCCCTACAATAACGCAGCCCAAGATCTTTCATTGCCTAACTCTCACTTCATAGAGTTTGATATCATTCTCCTGCACCTCGCCCCGGGAAATGGGAAAGCTGCAACCCTATGGTCGCGGTTATACAAGAAGCTTCATGGTAAGTCAAGATCGTGGTCAATTTATTCTACCTTCCTTCTTTGAGAAACCCGCATACCTCCATCAAAAGTGTCAAAGAAAGGGCATTAGAATGAATAATAAATTAAATACAACTATTGAATTTACTAATGTCATCCCAATTCTCGCTATAAGTAAGTTCACAAATTTGCTTTTTGTGGAAGCTACCCATGTTTCTAGATTAATCCAAAATATAGAGACATTTTATGACCATGCACGTCCTATTTTGCTTCCCAAATGTTCCAAAGAGCTGAACATAATGAGTTTTTGAAAGCATCATTATATTGAATGCATTTGAGCAAATTCCACCGACAATATGGACGTAAAAGTATTGGACCAAAGTTATCAGAGAACCACTCCCGCATAAAGGTGCCCGCATTAATCGGAAGATATGTTGCATGGCTTCGGCCCTCTCAAGAATTGGATTACATGTCGGCAAAATGGCCTTTGCATCTCTCAAGACAAGGAGACAAGATTTTGAAGGCTTTTATGAGCAACGCAACCCATAAAAGAAATTCACCTTGGAGGGCAATAGGAGTTCCAAATATTCTTAAACGCATTCTTTGCATTCATCTTCGTAATGAACCACTTCCTGCTTAGCTTTGACAGTATCGGCTCTAAGATTAAGACCGGTACAAACATTACCAACTTCATATCCACATTGATCCCATTAATTTTCCAAATGAGACCACTGGGTCACCTCTACTGGTGCCATGAGCGAGGCAGCTCTCTTTGTTCCAGCTTGGCAAAATAGCTTTATCATCGATGCCATGGACCGACCGGATCGTCCAAGAAACAAGTGTCCATTTGAGTATAAGTCCCCTGAAGCGAGTAATGCCATGATCAGTTCACTTCCTATAAATTTTGGGATGCCTCAAAGCCAAGATAGTTACTATTGCAATTTTGCTCGAAAGTGACAGAGTCTCCAATTGACTATGGAGCCTCTTCTAAATAAAATTTCTATTAGTCTTCGCTCATCAGGAGATAGATTTAGGGAGCCAAGAGCGTAAGAGAAATAGATATGGATGCCGCAAGAACGTAGCTTGCAATTGCTGTCTCTACTCCGCCAGATAAAAGTAAGCTTTAAAGATATTCATTTTTCTAATTAAGAATAGATTCTATAATCCCTCATGTTAGGGATTAAGGATAAAGGCATACAAAGAAGTTTAGTAGCTTGCATAACATTTAGAACTTTAATGTCACATAGATAATTCTGAGAGGAATCCCCAATAATAATGCTTTTGCCAATATTCAGATAAATTCCAGAGGCAACAGAGAATAAATCAACAATGTTCAAACTTCAAGTAATGTTATCAGAATTGGAATCTAGAAAATGCAATGTGTCATCTGTAGACAGGAAATAATTGCTACCTTATTGTCTGGAAGATCAAGGCCCTTAATATTACCACAATCTTGATGAAAGTCGACTGCCCTAGTGAGCATTTCAGCCACCACTAAAAATAAGTAGGGAGCTAATGGGCAACCCTGCCTGACACCTCGAGCCATCTTGAAAAATTAGAGGGGGAGCCATTAATAAGGACAGCAGAATTAGCCATAGAATTAAGACCAAATATTAAGGAGATTATTTTGGAATTAAAACCAATCTTGTTCAAGGCAAATTCAAGGAAGTCCCAATTAACAGAGTCAAAGGCTCTTTTGAAATACAATTTTAAGAGTACACATTTCTGGGAGAAAACCTTGTTCCAATGCAAGCCCTCCATAGCCACAAATGCACGGTTCAGGAATAAATCTGTTAGGGTAAGCAGTGTTGGTGATTGTTTCTGGATATCAATATTTTCCTGGAGAAAAGGTTTTCAACCCGTCAAAACGTAACCAAACAATGCGAGCCAGGCAGAGCTGGCCAATGAAAATAGCCTCCAATCAGAGAAAGATAAAGGCTTATCAACTTTAGGAATGAGAGTGATGAAGCCAGCAGAAATAAAGAAGTGCAAATGATCAGCCATCCAAAATCCATGAACCATTTTGATAATGTCATCTTTTAAAATATTCCAAAAGTGCATGTAAAATTCAGGGGGGATACCATCTGGTCCTGGTAATTTTCCCTTGCTGAAACTCATTAGAACATTATGAATTTCTTGCTCAGAAGGGATTGCAGCAATCGAGTCATCCATTAAGCTGTTTGTGTTTGGAATAATATGATTAATCAGAGAGATGAACTTGTCTCTCTTTGAAGGTATGTCAGTGCCATTATCCCTACTATTGAACAGAGTAGCATACTATTCCTGGAAGGACTTTTTAATCTCAGAGGGGATATCAATATTTATGCCATTTTCAGATTGCACTTGGACATTGGAATTATTAAGCATTCTCTGACGTCCCATGCAGAAAATGCTTGAGCTACCAAAGTCCATCTCCCTGTTACTTAATTCCTTACATTTTACAGCATAACTTGGCTTCAGTCTCCCCATATAGATTTAATTTGTTTTTCCAAGATTCTCACCAACCTGGAAGACTGACATTATGGGACTATTCTGAAGTTGAGATTCCATGCCTTCATCTGGGCAAGAAAGCTGTCTTTCTGCTCATAGATCTCTTTGGCTGAGTCGGTTCAATTTTTAATCCAAGATTTTATTTCGTTTCATCTTGGAATATGTGGAAACCCTTTCATGGAATGAGGGTCAGCTTGAAGTGTGTGAGCAGCATTGTGGCTATTTTGCATATTATGATAGAAATTTTGAAGTCCAAGTAGAATTGGTCATTGTAGAGAAGGGAGCAGTTAAACTTTGAAAGTGAATATTCCATCTTCAGGGGAGGCTCTCAAATGAAGTGATTTGTGAAGAAATTGGGGTTGATGATCGTAGCCAGAGATAGCTTCATCACTAACCACATAACAATTGGGTCCCAAAACAACCGAAGTGGAGTTGGAAACATAGAACCCAGTCAAGAACACATTAGACTCTGTTGGAATTTTTCTGTTTACTTGACCAAAGTAATTTGCAGTTGATGATGGTACATAGATCAGGCTGGTACTCAGAGATAAAAAGTATCCCAGTTTGTTCTCTTGTAGTGATAGACACATTAATTTATTTCCTAATTTCATATCCCACTTGGGAGTATTATTGAAACTCAGACAACCCAGTCCATATGAGGCTGAGAGGATATCCAAAAGTTAATATCAAGTTAAATAGATTTCTATCCTTTGGGCTATGGAGTATAAATATTAAGAAACCCAAAGTTAGAGTTGTTGATAGAAAAAATTAGTTGCCTGCCAATACTTGTTAGGACTGTTATAATAAACATGAGTCAGAGATTTCCAAATCATGGTCAATCCCCACTGTCCTTCCAGATGCCTCAATCCACCCGGAATCTGTAGTCAGAGAGATTTGAGCTCTCAAATTTAGTGTGGGAGTTTGGTTTCTGAAGCAGGATAATGTCAGCCTGTAGAGTCTTAGCTGAGAAATGATTCTCCTCTCTTACTGGGCCTCCTTAATCCCCTAACATTCCATGTAATTATCTTCATTGAAGAAGCAGTACGTGAAATAAAAAATAAAGAACACAATTATTTCGTTTTTCCTGTTCTTTTACCCCAAAGTGGCTCCCGCAGGTTTTGGTGGAGATAGGGATAAGATATCTGACTTGGTAGAGGTTTCTTTCTTTTTAGACTTAGAGTCATTATTAGACTTTTTGAACCACTGAATCATTGGATGTGATAATTTTTCTCCCCTCAGTTCTTTGTCACTTTCACAATCATTGTCAGCATTCACCAGGAATAAATTCAAACATCTTCAAAAGTATCTTCTGTGGTATCAAAAATCTTTTAAATTTATAAAAGAGAAAGTTACTTGCCTTCGAAGTGCCATCATTGTTGCATCCTGAGCCGAAGCATCCACCTTTACATCCGAGTAGTGTAAATTGACATCTGAGCATTCTTCTAAAACTATAGCCTTTCCTTCTGATCAGATGTTTCTGAACCATTTCAACTTGCCAGTAGTCACTGCTTGTGAAGTCACATTAGAAGTGTACCCCAAACATGTCCTGGACTATTAGGGACCATGAGGTGCTGACGACCAGAGTTGTCAGTTGCTCTGCAATTTCTTTAGAAATAGGAGAGGAGGTGCTTGAAGTGTGAGGAGGCACTTTATCAAAGTCAACAGTGGCTCCATACGGCCTGCTGATGACATGGGCAATTTCCCCAGGAAGCAAAATGTTCATCCCGACAAGGTTTAATTGCTTTATTGCTCAATAACAAATCTAAAATCATTCTAACATTTAAGCCAGTAAAGTACCCGAAACACTGGAGTAGTCAATCTTATCCACAGAGTTGTTCTTCAAAATCATTCTGCGGTTTGAATGACCATTCAATTCCTGCTAAATCTGGTCCAATAAAGATTTTCCTTGGACTTGATGATGGCAAAATGAGTAATAGTCTTGTGATTAGGTGCTGATGAGTACCGATTTATGATAGTCGGGTCAGTTTTGTTAGAGTGACCCGGTGGTCATTAGGGCGATCTTCCTCGGTATTGTGCGAACTTTCCTTGTTGATGGACATTATCTTTTAGTTCCAAACAGGTATCAATTCAGGTAATTGTTCCGCCAATATTTGATCACAAATCTTCAAGCCCTTAAGTATGGTTGGTTTCCGACAAGCATGGCTTTATTACTCAATGGAACACTCTTAACTTTGGTTCGAAGTTAGATGATCGACAAAGTGTGTGTTCTTTGACGCCGGAAATACACGCCATAAACACGATATACCGGTTCCTCATACAAGTCTACCGTAGCCCTTGTATACCTTAGAAGTGGCATGGGCGCATCTATGATGCATATGACGAGATAACCGACTCCATGTTCCACATGGCTCTGGTTCATTAGCGTACCGCCACGGGCTATATCCTATTGGAGCCACGTGGTCATCCCATGTGGGACCCTAACCTATATTAACCCAAACCCCAACCCTAGGACCCTTTTCCTCGCCCAACACCCTGAATCCCGCGACTCTGAACCCCCGCTTTCAGCTGCTGCTTGTTCGTGGCATACCGGTGGACGTCTTCACTGTATACTCTGCACTCACCGTGAGTACAAAATGTGAGTTCATCCCCATACCGCCCATGTTAATACAAAATTCTTCACATGACACCGCAAACCGCGACGTTCCCAAAAGCAAGAGTGGAAGGGTCATTGCACCCTCGCCTCCCCTCGGCCTACCTAGTCATGGGGTTTAAAACATACATGTCGCAAGAAGCACATACATCATCATCATATGACTATCAATGGCGATGGTCCTCCACATATCTGCATGTATTAAAGATCACATTATCACATAGGGGAATCCTACCCAAGGCTCGCACTCAAGGGAGCACCCCTGCCGGGGTCTCCGTGAAGTTCGCGCATGCAATTCATGGCACGGATTTTACCGGGCATGTGAGCGATGGCTTAGGGTTGGTTCACTATCCGCTTCTTCCCCGTGTAATAATACTTTTGCAGCAGGTGGGCTGAAAAGTGTTGGGACCTCGATCAGGCTCACGGCGTAGCTGTAGCCAAGGCTTGGCATCCCGGGTTGCATCTCCCCGCCTCGCATGGGGGCGTAGATCTCTCCCTCCGTGACCCACACGCACTCCGTGCGACCAGAGGGCCACCCACCGTATTCGACTTGAACCTCAATGGAAGGTCATTTCCAATTCACCTCACTTAGTAGCCGAAACATGCCTTGCCCACACGCTGGCAAAGCCATTAGACCTAGTCACAATGATCCCCTACAAAGACTAACACGGTCCATAGGGATCGCTCGTGAGTCAACACCTAACCTCCTTATACGTCAGCCCCTTCTCACCCACAACCGTGTGTGTGGCTCTTGTGCACGCCGCATCTACAAAGGTGCTAGAGGCTACCTAGAGCATCAACTACAAGCTTTAGGTCTCTCACCTTCCCAAATACAAGGAGTTCATAGAGACATCATCCATACACATCACGCAATAAACCAAAAGAATAGGGATCTAATCTGCAAACATGTAGTTAGGTTCTTAGTTGTGAATCGCCATCTAGAGATCTAGAGGGAATGCCATACAATCTAATAGGCCTAAACCTACCGATACAATGACCAAAAAATAGGGCTTGTGACCATCTAACTGGCCAAATACCGATCCCTGAGGCCCTCCCACCGCAGCCCCACCCTCATCCCGGCCGAAACGTCAATCTGTATGTTCCGGCGATGCAATTCTCCCAGTGAAGTTCGATGCTGCTTTGGTCGTTGAGGTACCAAAACAGTAGTTCTCAAGCTCCTTAAAATCGAAAATTGGGTTGCTAGGGTTTCTACCCTGGCGATGCAGGGGCTAGTCACCGGGATCCCCTTGGCATGTGTATTTAACAGCCAGCCCCACTGCTCTAAGGGTTAGGTGGCCAACAAACACATGGGTGTGTGCCCACATTAATGTGGTAATTATTGAAAATGCGCACATTAATTGCACCTATGGGGCGTGGGCTCTACTTGGTACGGTACTTAAAATGTGTGCCCACATTAGCCAGGTACATTGGAAATGGCCAATAGTTGCACATATTTCTAAAAGCGTTCCCTAGGGCGCTTCCCCACTGGAGGCTACACGCCACCGCATTATCGTCACTTGAATATACAGACGCCGCGGATTTGTGCAAGACAGATAATGCCCCAAGGATACTATCGAACGTCACATTCTCCCCACTTTGAAATGATAAGCCGATGTTCCAAAGATCGTGGGTCTCCCCACCTTTGGGTCATTATCGTAACTCTAATCAACTCGATACATACATTACTACTTCACCCTACTAATATTTATTATTAAAAATTACCTCAAGGTACAACCTATCAATTCACAACACATAAAACGGTATTTACTCCAAATTCACTTAACACATTAAGTTTTACCCAAAATACGCCCCAGGTACTCTTCATTCCTGCAACACATTCCAACAAAAATTTGTGTTGTAAAAGTCTGTAGCCTCTACCTCCTTGCCCTCCTCGAAGCCATCGGGCTCGCAGTGTCAACACTACGTTAGTACTGCCTTAATTATTAATGTGTTCTTGGTTATAAGGCATCAATTCCACCTATTCTACATAGATGCATGGCTAATTCCTGCCAGGAAGAGGGTGAATCTTCCGGTCATGGCCTTGCATGTTTCACATGCCTATATGTCAGCTCATGTCACACCTCTAGTTGCCCAAATGTGGAGGATATCCTTCTCGCTAGTGGGGCTAAGGATAGATTCCCATCAAAGCATATATGGGGCTAAAGGTGCTTTCCTATCAATGCATTCCTTCATGACCTCCTTTCTTCGAGGTCGCCCATCACTGGTGGGACGGGCAGACTTTCTACCCACTCCACTTCGCCTGCTTTAAACGCCATTGGGCGCCTACATTGACATTACACCATCAGCCTTAGAGATCACCGTAGTGGTCCCATCGCAGAATAACGATGCGTAATCTATGCTTTAAGCTAGTGGGCATGAGACATTCGGACCATAATAAGAATTAACCTACACAAATCGACATGTTCGGAAACACTTTCCAGATATCCTCGCTGCCCCATTGCTCCATAAACCGATACTGCTTTTTACTTCACCTTTTTCTTGGTACCACGTTTCACTCCAAAGTGTTTCCACTTGACCAAATACCGAGGAATTTCATCTCCTCGCTTTCAAAAAGCTTGTATCAGCAATCAATTGAACTATTTCCTCCGCTTATTTCCAACAATCTGGCGTAATCCAATGCCCGATTTGGGGTATGTTTCTTCGCCGAAACTCACTGGAAGACCCTTTACGAATCTTTAGGTGTGTCGGCAAGCTCCAGCCTTGCGGTGCTCTATCGTACCTACTTTCTCGACTATTCAAAGGTCCGTACCACCTTGGAGCAAGCTTCGCAATTGCCGATCCCCGAGCTTCACCTGCTTCAATTCGTGACTTTGTCAAACATCATTCCAACTTTGACTCTTCTTACCCGCTCTATTGCTTAAGTGCCTTGTTGATTCTTGTCGCTATGTGATACTCCTAATCTTTCCACAAGTCGCCAGATATCCACAACATTCGCCGGGCAAACTTCCACTTTTGACAATTCTTGATTGCGCTATGTCCGGAGCAGCACCGGAGTAGTCAGAATTGATCATAAACGCGACATTTTGATGATTCCCCGTTGTGCTATTGTATGCAACTCCACCAAGTGAATAAAATTCTTCCCCACATACTTTGCTTATTCCGCATATAGTTTAGCATGTCCCTCTCTAAAATCCTCGCTGGTTCCGCTCCGCCCGCATCCCGCCCGAGGGATGGTATGCCGTCACGGGATAGCTTCGTCTGGATCGTCGCAGCAGCCCCGCCAGCAGCCATGAACTTTCGATCCCCTCGCTCTGAGATGATCTCCCTTTGGTATGCCATGAAGCTCCGGCATCTCTTTGGTGAAGAGCTTTGTCGTATCCATGGTCGTGACTGTGGTTCCGCAACAACAAAATGTGCCATCTCTTTAATAACTTGTCGACCACTACCATCATAGCATCCTTGTTCTCGCCGTTTCTGGAGAGTCCCTGCGGATAAAATCCATGCCGGGATACTCTCCCACTTTAGCGCACCGCTAATGGTTTTAATGCTCCCTCGAATTAAGTTTGCTCCTCTTCGCCGGGTAGTATACCGGACATTCCTTGATGGGGCGAAATATTTAATTTCATTCTGCCGGCCAAATAATACCACAAGACTTTGAAATATGTTTCATTAACTTACGTTTTATTGGTTGCTAGGCGTCATGGAGGACTAACTTCCTTACACCCCGATGATCGGTATCGCCAATAACTTAGCCGGTGGCAATTTGTTGTTTTCTTCGAGTATTGCTTTAGGTTTTCCCGCTTTTTTTATTCGTTCTAGCTTCCTTCCGGCAGCTCGCCCCATACCGGAATCCACATCCCGCTGTCGTGCTTTTGACTCTTCAATCCTCTTACCAAAGTCGAGAGCCGGTAAATTGCATTGTCACCTGCTGCCTGATGCCTTTGAAATGCGACTGCTACCACATTATTTCCGGCGAATTATACTAAAAGTCATATTCTTTTTCGAACTCCATCCATTCCGGCCGATATGCGGTTATGCGGAATACATATTATGCCTCGGCGGCTCAGATCCACTGAACTTCCTTCCCAAGAGATAATGTTCCATATGCCTGGCTGCCCCGACAAATCAGTAGCAACTCCCCATTCTGTACAGTAGCCGCCCCTACGTCGCTCATCTTCCCTCGAATCATACGCAATACACGCTTCGCATAAGCACCGCACCTCAGAAGTATTCTATCGTGACAGCGTAAGTTTATCTTCTCCGGTCCGTTAGGGAGCAGATCAATGTTTGTTAAAGTTTCCTTTCAACAATTCAAACCCTTGCTTTTCAGCCAATGTCACCCAATTTTTCACCTTCACTACGTGTTCCAAGCGAATTTGCTGTTATCTTAGCAAAGTTTCTTTTCACTTAACTCAGGGTAACCGCTAGGGTCGAGGAAACTTCGACTTATGCACATTCTCCTCGGCTGGCCGGGCCAATCGAATGACGGCGGTTTTAAATCTCATAAGCCCTGCTGGAGATGCCTTCGGCCGGGAGATCACATGACCTAGATACTCCACCTTTTCTCGCCGCGGCGGCACTTCGACAACTTCATGCGCATGAAATCTGGTGCTCTCTTCTCAAATTTCTAGCACTTCGGCAAGCTACCGCTCTTTCAAGGGATCCGGCTATACACCAAAATGTCAGCCAAAGAAAACAATCACAAAGGTGTCCGTGAACTCCTCGAAGATGACGCCTCATGAGCCCGCTGAACGGCGGGCATTTGATAAGCCGAAAGGGTACGGTCGCGGAACTCATAATGCCCATACCGCTGCTTCCGGCGGGGTTTTATGGATATCTTCTTCCTTTTTATCCCGATTCGCATGATAACCCTCGACCCGCTCATTTCTGGAGAAGCATCTTGCACCTTGAGCTGATCCATCAAGTCGCCTTGATCTTTGAAGCGCATATTTCTGAAATTTTTGATGGTGCTTGGCCTCAACCTGCTTCATATATTCCAGTGCATTATCTCAAAGATCCATCCCCTTTCTTGGACAAAAAGAATGGGCCTAAATCCGGGCGTAGACACTAGGTCTACGAAACCTAGGTCGAAAGGCCTCTCGCGAACGCTTTCAGCTCCGGCTAACTCGCTAGTCATTCTGCTACCTCGCTTATTGGCTTTTAGCCTCGGTTCGAGTGCTATCTCGCATCACCCCTATATAGAGGGAGCCGCTTGATTCTATCTGAAGAGATCATAACTCCGTGATCGCTTTAGCTACTTGCTTCAACCGTCGAAAGCACTTTGTTCTTTTGCTTCCTTCGTTCCGCTCACTACTCCTTCAAGCTTGAAGATGTATGTTACTTTGTTTCACTCTGATGAATTTGAACAGCAGCGAAGACATACACCCGCATGACGTAGAAACAACTCTTACTCATATTCACGATCTGCCGCCTTCCGCTGAAGGTCACCGTCAATGCCGAGCAATGGCCCCGCCGCCCAAGGTACTCATCTCATGACAAGTCATACTTCCAATGCCCATTACTTCCCCATCTCGATATTAACTCGTAAGTCGAGCGTCGGTTAATCTTCTTGCCGTCAGTTTTACCTGCAATCACTCTGCTAAAACAACTATCTTTGGCTTTGACTTTAGCGTTTCAATCAAATGGAGTTTTGAACCATTCTGGGATGCAAAGTTATGGCTACTTCCTCGAGTCTATCAAGACCATGGGAAAGGACTTAGCTTTAGCCTTCCCTACCGTGGAAATTACCTTATACCGCTCGCTGTCGACCTTATTATGCAAAGATGTGACATCACCCTCGTGGATGTAGTCAAGCGGGCTCCTTCGGGCCGTCGTCCGAATGGCCCCAATCTCCTAACTCCGGGCTAGAGTTTGACCATGACGCTTTGTCGGCCCCTATGGTTCCTGGCTGAAGCACTAAGCACACCGCTTATGCACTCCTCGCTTCTTTTTCTCAAGCACGCCAAAAGGATTGCACCGCTTTGAGTAGTTTGACTTCTCCCTCGCTGTCCTTGAAGGACACCTCGCTTTCTCCCCGCCGCCTCTCGTTCCCACCATAAGTGAGGCTCTAGCCGGGACCTCGACCTGCTGCCTCATATTTCTCTGCCGCTTGTTTTATCCTTCCTGGGGTGTCACAGTTCAAGTACTCAGGTCTCGGCCTCAGCTTATAGCTCGAGCCCTAGTAATATGTAATTGAATGGTGGCTACTAA